>JAQFZJ010000999.1:0-13888 GCA_034695645.1 Folsomia fimetaria
GAAAACAAACAGTGTAAATACGCGGTGGAGCAAAGGAGACAGTTTTGATTATGATAGCTTACATGACGCCTCTTTCAGACAAGTCATGTGTGTATAAGACGAGCACAAGTGGGTTCCAGGTTGATCTGAGTCATTCGATTCGAATATTCACGTAAAATGTGCATGGTTTAAATCTTATTTATAATTTACAGAAATGTAATGTCACTCACTTGGAAAAGCGATCACGCTGCAATTGCACGAGCTGTTCAAGTAGGAATTAAATGCTTCTCGTTCACAATAACGTTGCGTGTAAAATAGAAAGTGGGTTAAATTTCGCTCATCTGCGAACAGGCAACCTCTGGACTCCTAAATTCGGGATGTAGTGACAAGTATTAAATATATGTGCCATCAAATGCTTAAAAATCTAACCTGATCTTTTATGTCTCGAATGTCTTTATCCGAAAGCGTGATCACTGGATCGAGGGTGATGGTGACCTCGGCGTTCATTGGAATGGTTAACGCTTGGTTCACCATCTCCGCGATGTCCCATGGGAGATTTATGTCAAGCTTGAGACAAAAGTGTGATTATAAATGCTGATTATAAATGAAATGCAGAGTTGTACAATTCAGTACTTACATAATATGAGAACGTATTTTGTTGTTTGCATGCGGCATCAGAGTTATCAAATTCCATAATGAAAGAAAATGCATTACTTATTTCAGATGATGCTTGACGCATCAACGGAATCTCTTCATCATTTTTGAAGGGAAGATGTTCATCGATGTTGAAATTTTTCCAAAACGACTCCATTTTTTCATCCTTAGTTTTATTCCATTCATTTATGGCAGATTGAAGTGACGCATTTCTGTCATAAAGTATAGTGTATAGTCAAAAGGTAAACATGAAGCTGATTAAATATTAATGTGTTACGGACCTGTTCACTAAGGATTCCGGGATCTTATTAAAAGAACACGAAGCCCCGATATCAGTTAACAAATCGGTTGCAGTGTGACAAGGGGTTTGTATATCGCCATTCCATTGACAAGCTTTGGTCATGTTTACACATTTTGGTACGCCCTACCAAAAAAATGTTTTTAGCTTCACTTTCACCATTTCAGTGACAAGTGACACGCCAGTCAGTTTTACCTTCGCCAGAGTTGGAGTTATCTTGTTTTTGAATACACTGTCCGCGTAGTCATCGTATATATCGTATTCATTTAAAAATAGGGTTTTTGGTAGATCAGTCACGAGAGCGTCAATAAAAGTGTCTTGGTTTGTCCATTTAGAACTCCGGCCCCCAAGCCCAGACGCGCATGCAACATTGGTGGCGAACAATAAGAGTTCTGCTTCGTCAGGCGTCCACGAGACTCCTCCCATGGTTTGGTCTGTTCCATACTCTTGTGCAGCAGCATTCAGTCTTTGTATAGTTTGAAACATTCAAACTAATTCATGCATATACATACATAAATAAAAAACACGGTATCATACTTGTTGATATTTTTAATACTGGTTGCCTTGAAGTTATGCCGTTTAGACCATGTCACAGCAGGGAACGGTATCTGACTACAGTGTACTGTCTTTGCGTCAAAGACCAACAACACTGGAGACGTGTCGATAAGCAAAAAGTATTCAAAGACATAATACAATCCAGTACACGTACAAAGCAGGAGCATTAGTAGATAGAAAATACTGCAAACAATGCAAATACCATAAACCATAATTCACAACTATTACTTTATTACCAATATTGATTACCCATTCTTACACTCATTTCTATTTACCAGCTAGCACTGAGACTGACTGTTAATTCTTTAAAATCATGACTTTTCAAGATATTACAATTATCTGGCTCATGTCCATGCTAGTAGTTGTCGCCTGCGGAAACATAGGTTCTATTTATAAATCCGCACCTCTGAAGGTATAATTTCATATATAATTTACCACTAATAAAAATAGAAATGTAACTTTAGTACTCTTTTTAAAATGTTAGCTATCGAAATGTCCGTGCCCTAAAGGACCCAACGTTCCGGCTTCCAGCTTCTACTGTGGGAAAGAAATCCACCATATAACTGGAAAGATTGACCCAAACTGTAGCCCGGAAACAGTCTATCAATGCAACATAGGTGGTGGGATTTATGGACTCCTGCATTATGATTGTGCTAAATTCAAAGGACTAGATTATTGTGGAACTGACAGTGTTTATTGCCGAAGCCAAGAAGAATGCCGTTTGCGACTCGGACAGAGAACTTGCGCCAGTCCGAAAATGCCTTTATTTTACACTATCAACAAGAAGCATGGACTTATTTGGTACATTAATTTTACCAAGTGTAGTGATTGCTCAGATGAATTCAAACAGCAATTCAATCAAACTGTGTAAAAATTGTTTTTTTTATAATAAATGACCTTGTCAAACCCTAACTGTTTAACTATGTACAAGCACATTTAGTTTCACTTACCGTTTTTTCATGGTAATGCCAGGCTTGCATGCTTCCTTCATTCCAGGAATCTTAGAGTCCCGGAAAAACGTCATCCACAGCGAATTTTGGTTAGGTTGATAATTATCAATCGCTATCAGAATTGTTATAAATCTTTCCATTTTGAAATATTCTCGTGGAGAAATAAGTAATAACTTTGTACACTTGATGCAAAATCTTGATGCAATTCAAGAACAAAGAGAATTTAAGTACTGTTTGAGTAGAAATACAAAATCGGACTAACACTTTCTCCGTCCCATTTTTCGGTTTGTAGCCACAACATAAAGCACAACCAGCGTGTCCGTATTAACCGGATTGTCAACTCATAGTACTGAAAAATGCAATGCAAGCAATGAAATCCGTAAGCAGAGACAAAGCATTTTATTTTACTATTCAAATGAATAAAGGGAGTATGAAAAGACTTTGATCATCAAATCGCATTTAATCATTAATCACATATGTAACAAGATACCGATGCAGAACCGTAATAATATTTTAAAGATTTCACTTTGTATACTTGAGAGATATCTGCATACAGTGTAATAGTTTAAATGCAGTCCGCATCACGTTTTAGGGCTGGAAGTTATCGCCATATTGTGCCATCATCACAGACGCATATGAGAATCGAAGCGTCACTAGAAAACCGTCTGTCGAATGACTTCCGTGCATCTTGGATGCCCTATCTCACTTACACCTAATTAAAATGGGTGTTTCAAAGTCCAGGTTGTATATCTATAAATGTTTTTCCCTTTACATTTCCAAGGCCATGGTCTTCAAGTCGAAGGAAAATCGTTAAGTATACCACCCATCACAGATCACAGCCGAAACCCAATGACATCCAAGCACTATTTAGTCAAAATGCTAATATTATTAATATTAATATTAATATTAATATTAATAGTACAACTTTTAGATTTAAGAGATACCACTCAAAAAGTAAACTTACGATAAGTCACGATCACTTAATTTGAGATCCTCCCATGCATTTCCTACCCTCCGGTAGATAACATCATCTTCGCAGGACTATTTTAAGTTGGAAAATTGTAAATCATTCTACTCAATCAAAACAGTCATAATTAAGTGCACGCCTTCGCAAGTGTACATTCCTCAAACCATTTTGAACAATCAACATAATTTCGGTGTATATCGCGAGTGGAGAAGTCTGGAAAATTCTGTTGCACAGCTGGATATGGTCTGTGAGAGAATTAAATTACTCGCAAATTTATTTATCTCGGCAATAATTCACATTCAACTAAATGACTACACTTTATTGACTTTATCGTATATACTAGTACAACAAGCGAATTTCATTTTGTAAGTTCAAGACTTTCAAGGCGTGATCCATATATCACACAAAACTAAACGCGAGCCAGTAATATTAATGTCCCCCCGAGCACTTCGTCCCTATGACCTTCGACCCCTCCAAAAATGGCGACACAAAAGTTTTGATGTTTCAAAGACGCAATGAGTGGTTCTAAATTAAATTATTATGCATCAAAGTTTATAATAATCAATTACTACTTTAGTGGAACTCTCAATAGAAAAAAATGTGATTGAAAATGGACACTGAAAATCATCAACTCTCATCCGAGATCTGACCATAGCGCCAGGCGGGATACGTGCAAATCAGGGTTAAAAATTGGCCAAAAGTTACGTGAGTTCAGACAATCTTTATTTAAGAGGCAATATATATTTTGCAGCATTATTGCTTATCCAGCAATTAAAAATGTATAAAAGTGTGCTTAGAAAATTAATATAAAAATTAATATTAATGGAATTCTTTAATAATTTTGAAAGAGGTCGAGAACGGATCTTCTTGACATGTCGCCATCCTCAGCATCAAAGTGTACCATTCTTGCATTTCGGTAAAAAGGTCGCGGGTCCTGTCTACCAAGGCGAGCGTGGCTCAGGCCGACAAAAAAGATGGTCATCTAAAATAATACAGAAAAATTAATTGATTTGATCAACTCACACAATTAACAATTTGATCTATTTTATACTTACCACAATGACGATGAGAAACATGTTCAATGACGCCTTATTCATTTTATGACAATTTTTAAAAATCGGATTGATTTGAAAATTTGAATAATTGCTTGTTTGCTAGCTTTGTTGTGATATAATTGTCGATTTTAGTCCGGCTTGACTTTTTATACAAAATTTTGAACATATAACTAATGACCCACGCCTTAAATTATTTTGGCTAATTATGCTGTGTTCCTTGTTTCCATAAAACGTGAGTTGTTGTTGCTTTTTTCCATATCGATAACAAGATAATTAGTGTTTGGTCATATGTATGTATGTCCGTATTATTTTTACGCAAGCAGGATCTCATTATGTCATCTGCGTCACATTACTTTGTCCATAAATACTATTCTAGAACAAATAGAAATAATTCGACCTACGTGACAAAACTGTGGCTCTAAAAAGTGAGATACAATTACAATTCTTATTATCAATAATTCTTAAATGAAACGGTCATTACTTGGAAAATATAACTACGCTACGTGCCACCCAAATGGAACAAAACAAAACTAATTTTCTTGGACAAAAATAGTGACATTTTTGTTATCAGATTTAGACCATAATACATAAAAATAGTAATTAGAGCCAATTTCATATCACTATTTTCATGTTGTTACTTTCAACTATTCTATTTCTGTTCGAAAAAGATACAGGCGTGCAGACAAAAAATATATGCATATTGGAGTAAAAATTTAAAAAAAACTTTGATACAAAAGGAGATCAAAGTCATTAATTAAATTAGAAGATTGGAATACTCTGAACAATTTGATTGGAAATATTGGAATGGAAAACACCAATTATCTAAAACGTGTTACAGTAATTATACAAAATTACAGTTGACAGTTTTTAGTACTTTTTTGTACTATCTTGGAATATTTTTTTGTTAATGAGGTTTATTACCAAAAAGCGTTAAAAACATGGACAGCATGGGTCAACTACTTAATGAGCTACATAATAAATAATGTTGTAATAACAAATGGATGGACAATGGACAGAAAATGTGACGCATTTTGTTTAATAGAGCTGAACGCTAATACTTTTCCTTAAAGGAAGAACATTTGTTTCGTCAATCGCAATAGTTTGCACTTTGACATTAATTTCCTCCTCTAATCGGATTTGGTTAGAGCACAGGGCTCGGAGTCCTTTTTGGGTGTGAACCAATTGTCCGTGGAGAAGGGCGATGGAGTCTTGAAGGGAAAGCAGTTCCAACTCCAAACCCTTGTCCACTTGGTCCCTATGAGATGGGTTACAAAAAGATTCAATCAATGTTTCAATTATGATAAGATCTTGGCTTACTTGACCAACTCAAAGTTGGGACGCTGTTGACGAAGAGCGATGCGAGTCTGTGCCAATGCCACAAACGCTTCTTTTTCTATGATTGATTTTTTCATTTTGTCCAGCGTGTCTTCCATGTTTCGAATATTTATGGAAATCTGCATTTTAAAATGAACAATAAGAAATTGACATTTCATTATTTCTTATTCATTCACATTCACTGACCTGTTCATGCTCCTCTTCCAAGTTCCCTTTGACCCTTCGCAGGGCAACAAGTCTAGCTTCAAAGGCTCCATTAGTGTCACAAATTCTTCTCTGAATGCGTTCACAGGATGATTGTAGTATACTTTCGACACGAATTGTCAGTGATTCTGCTTCTTTTAGCAGTTTCTCTGCAGCATTGACTTGTTTCCAGCTAAGTTTTTCCCAATCCTGTTCATTATCTTGATGGCGTGAATGTGGATTGCGTGAGTCCCTTTAGAAATGCATCCTTATTAATCAACTATAGATAATCATACAACTATGGATAAATTAATAAGGATATACTCCACTTTACCTTGTCGTCTCTCCTTTGAACGCTATCATGACCTCTGACCGATTAACAACCTGACTGGAATGGGGATTCAGATTCAATGCGGCATAATCGATTGCAACTGCTTGTCTCCGATCCAACAATTCTTTGCCAAGGGTGTAACCCGTCTTTCTTAACAGGCGTAGACATTCATCGACTTGAATATGCAAAGTTTGGAGACGCTGCTCCTCTCCCATTAAAAGATTCACTTCAGCCAAAATCGCTTTGTGAGGTCCGTCCTCAACTTGATCCACACCGATGCGACCTTCACGCATCTTCAAGATATCATAATCCACCCTTAGAATCGGTTTAACCGCCACCATAGCATTCTTAACGCGTGTGAGATAACCCTTGACCCGATTTACTGTGCCCGTGATATCCTCTGACTTGCGGGCAAATTCCTCCACCCACATTGCCATGTCTTGAAGGCGTTGATGTAGTTGGAATTGAACTTCATTGGTAGCATGTGCTGCATGTTCTCGATGTTCATCACTGAGTCGAAAACCAGATGCCATGATACGTTCAGAAGTTTGTCGACCTTGTTGAGCCGTTCCGAAAGTGAGACGACTCCAAAGGGTATCGATTTCGGCGAGAGAGGGGGAGGGGCGGGTGTGTTGTAGATAAGCCATTGTTGTGTGGGATGTTTGATATTGATAAGGAAGGATACGCGGATAAGTTAATATCATAAGCAAAAGATAGCCGGCAGCGAAATGAAATAACTGCACGAATGCAATGGATTGTTTGATCAATATGTCATTTTGTAAAGTCAAGATCATTTGACTTCGTACAACATTTTCTCATAGGTTGGAATATTGTTGAAGGTCTTGCTGTCAATATTTTTTAATTTAATTTATTTTACGAGCAGAACAAAATTGTACAAGCAAGTAAGTATTATATAACAAACAACATTTTAACAAGAACAGACTAGGACACACATACAAATGAATAATAAAATAATTTTAACATATGAAATAATTATAATGATATACATATTAATGGTAAAATACAGATAGATGCTACATACATGATAGCCTTAATCAAGTTGGAAATATCTATTTTGTGGGTGTGGGTACTCTTGAAGGGGTGGATACCTTGGTCTGGGTGGTCCTTGTTGGGGGCGTTGTTGATGGTTGTGCCGCATTTGTTGTTTTTCTTTCAACCTGTTATAAATTACTTGGCCAAAGGACTCGTAGTTATTATCTTGATTACTCCCAGCTCCTAAACTGTCCTCTCTTTGGTAAACTGCTTTTGATGGTTGAAGTTGAAAGGGTACGTTATTCTTATTAGTATGACCCTGTGGTTGGTGTTGTTGTTGTTTATGCCCAGGAATAAAGCGTCTCAATCCAGCCATAATTTTAGCCTGGATTTGACTCTGACTTTGACTCAAGGAAGGTTTTGGTACGCGTCTCACCACTTTCCCTGGAACTTGGTGGGTGTGGATTTTGATTGGTTTTTCCAGGTAGCGGTTATTATTAGGATTGTTTATATTATGACGGGTATAACGATCGTTTACCAAAAAGGCGGAATCTTCCATCTCCTCTCCTTCCGGGTGGAAGTGGAATTGGAATGGAAGCTGGGTTGGGGTGGAGGTTGGGGGGTGTACCCTCATCGTTGTGGTGGCGGCAGGGGGCGGTGCCATAAAGAAAGTGGGTGGACTGTAGTACCTCCCGTGTTGATGGAAGCGGGGCGAGTTAGCCACGATGGGATGATACTGGTAGGATTGTGGGGACTGTACGTGGCTGCTCATTTGCGCCTTATTGTCAACAAATTGGTACACCATACTTTTCCCAGAGTTGATGAGTGGATTTTGGGTGGAGGTTGTTGTTGTCGACATTTCTTCAATTGCTGGCTGGATGTGGATGAGTTGAGGTTGTGGATGGGATGGTTTCAGCTTGGCTTTCAAGTCTTTGGGACTCATGATAGATTCACTTTCGGGGTCAAGGATGACAATTTCTGGGCGATAGGTCGTAGGAATGAGTTCAAACTGGGTTTGATGAGGAGGATAAACGTTAGAAAAAAATCGGGTTGATGGTTCGTAATAGGAAACGGTTGATGTTTCTGGGTGAGGATGAGGAGTTGTTGAAGTTGGTGTCGTCACATAAGCTTTAAGCAGAGATTCAGACACCGAAGTTTGTTCTCGGGGTCGTTGCGTTGTAGTTGTAGGAATTGGTGTGGTTAGTTTCCTCAATATTGGCTTCTTTTTATACGGGCCCGGTTTTTGTGTCGAAATAATTGGGAAGGACATGTGAGTGGGGCTGTTCAGATCCATGTTGAAGAGGGAGAAGTTCGGTTGTTGTGTAGTAGTAGTGGGGGTTGTGGTTGTTGTTGTTGTGGAAGGAGGAGGAGGTGAGGTGGGTGGGGTTGTAGGTTTGAGGGTGGAAGTCATAAATGAAAAGAAGGAAAATGGTTTGGACGTCGTGGTGGATGATTTCAAAACAGGAATTGGTGTGGGGCTCGAAGTCTTGATGGTGACGGAGAAAGGGCTCACGGATTTCAGCATGTTATTATTGGACTTGTTCAGTGTGGTGGGTGTGGTTGTGATGGACTTATTCTTTGCGGGGAATAGAATTCCATCCAGAAAAGAGTTTGTGGGTTTCTCCAACTTAATTGTATTCATCACAACCTCTGAATTAGAGGAGGTGGAGTCTGCGATTGAGTTGAAGATGAGATTGTTATTTTCTTTCGGGGTTTTGTTCAGTAAATCATCCAATTCTTGAGGAACGTGGTGACTCCAATACGACAAAATCATATCTGCTGCTTTCTCCGCAATCATAATTGTAGGAGCAGAAGTGCCTCCAGAAACAATTGCAGGCATTATTGAGGCATCAACGACACGCAGGCCCTTTGTCCCAACTACTCGAAGTTTGGGATCGACCACTGCGAATAATGAGTCTTTCGGTCCCATGGCGCACGTTCCCACTGGATTGTACCCGGAAACGGTATAGTGCCGGAGGTAGCACTCAAAATATTCATCAGAACGAAATTTAGTTGATTCGCATCCCGGAATCATTTCTGAAGTGAAGTGACCCCCAATATTTTGGAAGGTTGTGGACCCTTCAACTAATCTTAGGGCTTTTTTAAGACCATCAACTCCCGCTTTGACATCAAGGTCCCACGGGTCCTCTAAATATTTTGGGTTGATTACTAGTGGATTAGTTGGATTGCGGGAAGCCAGACGAATTTCCCCACGACCTGCGGGTCTTGCCACGTTGACCCAGATATGGAAAGAGTGTTTCCCTATAGCGTGGGAGTAGTACTTTTTTAGCGTATCGGGATTTAGGGTGTGAGTGTGGGCGAGGTCTGTGGCGAAGGAGGTGCCTACAGTGGATGGGAATAGGGAGAGCTGAAGGTCAGGCCAGAGTGCTTCTCCACGACCCTTGGCGTACAGGGAGGAGATAAGACCTGAGCAATAGAGTTAGTTTGAAGACAGAATTAGTTTATGAAACGATTATTTTTCAGAATTTATGTTATACCGGTGGCTACAAAACCCGTAAAACTAAGGGGTCCAGTCCCTTGACCTCCGTATTCAACATAAGACTCTGCAGTAATATCTCTATCCTTGGCGAAAGTTAAGGGTTCATTAATAAAGAATGGGCCTAGATACGTCCCGACCTTATAAAAAACAAAACAAACAACATTTTAACAAGAACAGACTAGGACACACATACAAATGAATAAAAAATAATTTTAACATATGAAATAATTATAATGATATATTAATGGTAAAATACAGATAGATGCTACATACATGATCTTGCAGATTTTGACCAACCGGCAGATTCACAAGGATTTTGATCTGGGGAATAATTTTGCATATAAATTGCATATAATAATATACACATACCTATGTATATATTTGCATCAATTTTGCAATACCCCAAGTTCTTCCAAATGTCTTTTAGGCCCAAGTCCAGATAACATCAAGATTTTGGGAGATCCAATTGCCCCCGCGGACAGAATGACTTCACGATTCGCATAAACTAAAAACTTTTCGCCGTGACGTTCATATTCCACTCCGTAGGCAACGTTGTTATCTTCGCGAAATTTGATCTGCAATCGTTCAAATTTATTACAACTGTAATGCGCAAATTATTATGACGAACCTTTGACACCGTGGCGAATTTACGAATGGTTAACGATTTACGTTTGCGGACAGGGTCCAGAAAAGCCCGAATCGGGGATTGACGTTCTCCCTTTTTGATTGTTGAATATACGTAGTCAAAACCTGTGAAATTAACATTCCTTAAATCTGACACATTTAGCTGAAATATAAATGCTGAGGAATGAATTTGCACCTTCTGTGAAATGACCATTAAGATCGACATTTTTGTAACCCATCTCTTTCGCTGCACTCAGGAATTGTGTTGCCAAAGGAAGGTAGTCAGATTTTTGGATGCGCAAAGTTCCACCATGTCTATGAGCTCCGGCTGAAGAGGGGATTTATAAATAATGCAATTAATTAAATGTTTGTAAGATATTGCTAGTTTTATTAAGTATTATGAAGAAAACAGTCTGAATGATAAACTCACGATCCGTGGAATTGGCGACGAGGTCTTCAGCTCTTTGGAAATGTTTCAAAAGATTGTCATACTTCCAAGAAGAATCTCCCGTTATTCTCCCCCAATTGTCAAAGTCTTCAGGGTTTCCTCGTAAATAAGTGAGGAAATCTAGAGAGCCACTCCCACCCAGAGTTCTTCCCGCCGACCAGGATGCTCTCTATTGTCATTAGTGCAGAAGGAATTATTATTTATTGTAGTTATTGTATTATTATTATGTAAAGAACTTATTGAAAAGAGAAATGCAATGATTTACCCTATGAGGTGAGAATGCGCACGCCTTTTTCTGCGCCACGGTCATATAACTCCAATCCACTTGGGGGTGGTGAACAATGGAACGGGCAAGACCAGGGACGAATTGGAGGGGGCTTGGTTCTCCCCCAGCTTCAAGGAGGAGGGTGTTGTAATGTTGAGAGAGACGATTGGCCAACACAGAACCAGCCGTGCCTCCTCCCACTGAAATTGTAATATATGTATATTGATAAGTTTTATGAAAGTATGGAAATGTACGAAACTTGTGTAGCTTATAAAAGAAGCAGGAGTGCTTAAAATTAAAGGTATTAATGATAAGAGGCAAATTGAGACATTTGGGGTTAGTTTTATATGATTTGAACGGGTAAGCAGTGCTAATCAAAGGACATGGACATTGACATTTGCCAACCACATACCAATGATAAAGTCAAATTTGTCTCCTTGATTTTGATACTGATCTTGATACTTGTCCTGAGTCCTGTCCCCTTTCTCCCATGTTGTCAATTGAAGTGCTATACTAGCCAACACGCCGTAATAGAGGACTGGTGTAAAGAGGAGGTTCAGACCTTGGCGAACGTTTTGCAGAAGGACCCCCATTTATTATTCAGTCTTTTTAACAATTAGTAATCACACAATATAATATTCGCAACTTTAAAAAAATAATTTTGCACAAATCCTCTTATTTCTTTATTTTGGAGAATGTGTCATCTCGATATTTTTCACATTTTTCAAAAATGGCACAAATTCACAAATCCATACGGGTAGAGTAATAGACGAGTTAACTAACTCGACCACACCCCTTTTTCTTCTCACTTCTTAATAAATGCAAGTCTTCCTTCCTTTCGTCATAAATTGTGACACTACCACCAACACTGCCACCACCCTCAAAGCTAACACTTGACTATAAGGATCCCAGGCCAGGCTAATGAACCAAACGTGTCGTTTGTAGTAGATAAGTAACTATGTATAAGTGAAAGGAAGTGTAGTAGAATTCAAAAGTTGGGTAATAATAATAATAACAATATTCTTTGTAGCTTAAAAAAAACTTTAGCTATCACATCGTCATAATGACGATAATATGACGATGACATGACATTGGTGATGATTGTGATATGAGGAGTAGTAGATAAGTTAAAAGTTAGGTAGGGTTGAATTACTTTGTGCAGGAACTAAACAAAGTGGGGGAAGGAACAAGGTGAGATTTTCTAATAATGCAATGGTGACTATGTTATGAGACCATCATATGCACTCAACTCAGCAGTATAATAAGTTAACTTCCTGTCCTTCTTATCCAACTACCTTCACCTTACCTTAAGTTGACGTAACTTAGCTTGTTGTGCTGCGACTTTTTCATCAAAGAAAGTGAGAGTATAATGCAAAATACTATTTAGTGACCAGACTGCATGTGGCGTTGGTTGTTGCTTTTGTTTTTATTGGAGATTCTCATTATTGTTCTGCTTTTTGCTTTGCTTGGTTGGTTGGGAATTTGGTTTGATTTTTTAGGATTCATTCAAATGCTGTTGTTGTTTTTTGTAATGGAGGAATTTGGATGATTAACAAAAAGAGAAATGGTCTGGAATCGTGCAAACATTTTATTTTGTACGTTATTGTTGGGTAATAAACAATTTAGTTTATGCGGTCACTTAATTTCATTCTGAGAACAATCAAACCTCAATGCAGATGCAATTTTCTTGTGTAAACTAAAGAAATTGAAATGAAAGTAGGAATGAATCAGGTAACGTTTGATCACAGATTCTGACCGCAAATCTGCATATTTACCCAAAATTCTTATGCGTGAATAACCTTTCTCTTCATTAGCAAAGCACAATAACCACAATCAATAATCATCCAATCCAATCATCCAATTAAATCAGGTAACGAAAATCAAGTAAACAAAACAATGGATCATATATGCATAATAAATCAATAATGTGGATGTGAGTGAGATAATAATGATTGCATTATAAAATTATCCGTACAGCACAAAAATCATATTGATTTCACCCTTGTCTCATCATAACAAATTCCGCCTTCCTTGTCTTGTACACAAATTGCTAAACAAATAATAATAACAATAATATTTAGCATTTGTTACAGACATTAGTATGAACACGGACACGCAATAATAAAATGAAATAACGTGTTTTACGCATAAAAAGGATGGATGGATCGAAATGAAATGCATGCATACATGAAGTCAAATGCAAAAGTGACATGACAAAAGTGTAACAAAAAAACACACCGTGATTTTACTTATACACTGTCTTACTAAAATAAAATGTAAGAAAACTAGTCTCAGTACTATAAAAGAGAAGGAGTGCACTTATATGTATGTATATATCATATACATACACACATGCACTCACACTTAATTGTAATATATTATTGTATGTAGCCGGCTTCCTGCGATGATGATTTTGTGCCAAAGGAAAGGATGAAATAAATTAATTGCAGCAATTATTATTACATTACATTACACTATTGTCATGTTTTGTATGGTAGTTAAGTATTCTAAGAGAAGTTAGGTGGGTTTAGGTTAGTGGGGAGGGAAAGTTATATAAAATCACGGCCACAACAATGACCCACCAATACCAATACATGGTTACATAGGTATACCTAGGCAGGCAGATTTCAAAATGAAACGAATAAATCAATCAGTACAAAGTCGATCAATATATTAATGATCAATATAGATTGGTGGATAATGACCTTTTATCAGATTGATATGGTTAATGAAATGCATGTTTTTATAAAC
>JAQFZJ010001000.1:0-13876 GCA_034695645.1 Folsomia fimetaria
GCATACTTAAACGAGCCTGAGAATTACCCGTGCGGCTTTTCTCTCGCTCCTCTTCTCTCAGAGTGTATGCCCTTACACCATTACATCGAGGTACTTACTTATATGAGCGCTGTGTTGTGCAATATAAATATGGTTCAAAAAAGCAAGCAGGATGGGAGAAAGTGTAGCATGTTTTCTGTGAGGAATTCCTTGTTTCTTCTCGACTCGTGAGCTAAGATGTGATACGACGACAAAAGGCAGGGACCCAACAAATAATTTCCCCGTTAAAATACCAGCAGGAGACCAGGAACCTGTATCTTTTTGTTGTGGCGGATTAATATAAGACTTGAACGAATGAGCACGAACAAAAGTTTCTTTATCCTGAAATAGAGAAAGTTGTCGTAGGCACACACAATCTAATACTTATTTCATATAAATTTGATGCAATCCTTATTTTTTAGAAATTCAAATTATATGATTTATGTAATAAGTAATCAATTATTATGCCCAATTGTAAAATCTAATGAAACTTTGTTTTGGTTTTTAATCAAAGAATCATCATTGTATAACTATTATAAGTACCACTTTGCCTTGTTTTCACCACAAGCAAACAACTCGGCGATAAAAAACTAAAACCATCAGAAACATTGGCAATCCATCCATGCTTTTGAAGTTGAGATAGAGAAGAAGAGTGAAATCTAATTTAAATTTTAGACACTTTCGTCATTTTGTCTCGAAAAGTTTGGTGAAAGTAGAGTTACTTTCTCTTTATCTCCCTCGCCGCCCTTTACTTAGGAGGATGCAAAGTTAGTACTACAGATACTACCAAACCAACACACCATGCAATGCACCAACCAAAAACATTTTTAAAGCTTCCTTCCGCATTTCCTTTTCTCATCTCTTGTTGAAACACTGCCTGCCTTACAAATTTAATTCAGTTATTGAAGCTTGTGAATTTTGCACGATGCGCTCAAACTGTGATGTAGTTATAAATACGAGTAGTTATTTATGTTGTAACGTTGTTAATATACATAACGATATTACAAGATGAAGCAAGCATGCAATGAAGCGGCTGGACGGGCACAAACACGAACAGGAGAATGTTTTGTAAGCAGCAGAGAGTTAGCTTTCTCCTGCTTTCTCTACTATGTAAAAGGTTTGTTGAGTTTGTACATGTTGCATTTTGCATTGCTCTCGAGGAGAATGGAAAAGATTTTTAAAAGTTCTCTTTGACTTGACAGTGTTTCAACACGGTGACTGTGATTAGTTGCACATATTTGGGTGCAGTACACTATTATATGTATACACACACAGAAGTTCTTTTTTCATTTTCCATTGAGCGTATCACTAAGAATATAAATTATTAGCTTATAAAATTATCTCAAAATTTTTGTATTAAAAATATTGAGATAATTTCTCTGATTATGTATATGAAACTATATATGTAAATATACCTATACAGTTTAAAGCTATGAATAAATTCTTTGACGCTATAAATGTACACTGCCAAAATTAAACTACCCCATCACACAATGTGAAAGATAATGAATTTAACTAATTTTAGGCTTGAGGTAAAAATTTGTGTTGTTCATTCAACATTCAACGCCGTCCGTTCCCACACGGTGGATGAATTACAAATATTTACAAACGCTCCTCTGGGTGCCATTATGTTATTCAGATGAAGGGACTGGGAAAACGAAACTGTTGTATGTGTGGCATTCTATGTGTAACAAAAACGGAGTGAAATGGTTTACTCTCTCTGTAATTCTAAAATTGAGAGCAATGAACGAGTCCAAGTTGGTACAAATTTGTGCGATAACATTCATAGAATGACTCATAAAATGGAATTATACAGCGTGTCTCGAAAGACTACCTATGTATACAAGTCTTCCGTTTCTGATAAATAAGAGAGATGCTTAAATTATGGAAAGATAATATTTTCGCCCATTTTCAAATATTAATCAAATTTAAAACTTCCTTCCCTTCCTGAATAAACCTTGTACAATATAAAAACTTGCTAATTTTTCATTTTATTTTTTGACAGGTGAGCTTTGGCGGAGGAAGCAGTAACGTGTGGGGCGGCGGAGCGGGGCCTGCACCTTCTGCAGCAAATTATCCTCCAGCAAGTTATCCTCCAGCGCAACAATACCAAGGTCCTCCAACCTACTACAATGGACACGGAGGGCCTCCGTCTGCCAGCGTCTTCGAAGACCCCACGGGTAAACCGGGCATGCTGGAGGTAGTCGCAGGACTTTCCAGGGATTGTTTCATCATTCCACTAGCTTGTGTTGATCGGTTCCTTCCTGCCGGACTCACGGTCAGTGTAAATAACCAACCTTTTCAATAAATCACGTAACCTATATCCATGTATGTATGTATGTCCAAGGCTAACCATAACCACCATACCACAAACTGGTCCATACTGTTTGTATACACATGATGACATGGAGCTCACAAGTAGGAGTCGCATGATTTTATAAATTTTGTCCGTTTGTATTTTACCAACACCGCAGACTTTCCTGGTAAAGAGCCAAAATGCATGTGTACTTTACGGATGACTAAACACAAAAAGGGTGCATTTCCATTTAGAACCTGTGGTTTGTAAAAATTCGGGCAATGAATCAAGGAATCATTTTCTGCTAGAATCTGCTAGAATCATTTTCCTTCCCCATAGTTTTTATCATTCAATGGAATTATTTATTCATGAGAGACGATGTGTATTTCCAATTTTCTCTTTGGTCCATGTGTGCTTAACTTTATATTTAAATCAACATAATTGGAGAAAGCTCTCTAGGTAGACATATTAAATCATTGTCTTTCTTTTGAAAATAATAAATAATCTTCAGAATCACATAATACCTATAGTTTTGTACAAGGAGTACTCTGGGTGGTGGTAGGAGTGGAGAAGGAAGCACATTACATATTATGGCTAAAAATAGAATATTAATAGAATGTTCATAGTCCAATTTGGCTGAATTAATGTTACTTCCACAAACTATGTAACGCATTAGAGAAGTCTCTTTCAGAGCAAAAAGTCTCCCTCTGCGTTGTTACCACGAACAAAACTTGAGCCAAACGGTTTCCGAATAATTTATTATGAACTATACAACAAAAAAATATTTGGTGTATCCTCTCGACTTTTTTGTGCTGATTTCGGAATGGATGGATATTCAACATGCACTCCAACGAACTGATGACTTTATTATTAACATTTCATCCTTGTGGAGTACCATTTTTAGTTTCAATTTCAATGTTGGAAATAAAGTGTGCCAAAAATCTGGAGACCATAAGCAAGCAAAGGAGGTTTGCCTTTTTGTTTTAATGGCAAAAAGAGACTTTCTCTGATTTGGCTACTTTCCCCGCAGTCGTCTCCTTTTCAATGTTTTTCGTTCGTGCAATTTCCGTGTTGTCTTCTTTTTTAACCGTTTTCTCTTGTCTGACTGATGGTTAGTGTTCGTTGGCAGGTTGGATCTACACACTAAAGTATGCAATCCTTGGGGAGACATGAAGGAAGACTGCAAACAGATCAAAACAATGAAATCCTAAAAAAAAAACGTTCTCATCCAGTCTACAGAAGAGCTGTCATCCAGTTGCATCATTCGGGTCTAACCCTTTCAATGTGGTAATCCTGATAGTACTCTATATCAACTATACATCGCATATAAGCATGGAGTTTGAGGACGGGCTTGTGATATGTCATTGTTTTATCGATGTGATGTTGAAGGTTGATCCACTAAGGAATCATTTTTCTTCTATTCCACTCCAGTAATACTCCGTGAATCCACCTTTCTCTCTGAATCAGTCTCAAAAGGTTACGAAACTGAAACTTTTCATTTTGCCATTCTTTTTCAGGTCCAAAAGATTGTTCATCGTCATCTGAGAATATAATATTTTTCAGTAATTAACATTTATTAGACTAGAAGCAAGATAAGTACCAAATTTTGCTAATTAATGTCAGGATTTGATTTGCTCATCCTTGTGAGTCCATTTCTCTGAGATTGAATTTTGTACCTAATATAAATGAATGACCACATATAAGTTAAGCATTTGGAACAGGTTAAATAATAAAATGAAAGAAAAGAAGAAGATAAAGCTGACTCCGCTTTCTGACATCTCACTCACTCGTCCGTAGTTCTTGACATGACCTAGAAATAGAAGATGGAACGGTGTGTGTGGCAGTGTGGCTGGCGTGAGCAACGAAGCGAAGTGAGTATTGCTTTCAATCGGATTATGTGGGCGAAGAAATGTGAGACCACTTTAAGATCGAGTCTAATTCTTCTTAAACCTGAAACCATTAAAGATTTACGTTACATAGCTCGCTTGTTCTCCTCCTTCTTGTTCCCGTACAATATTCTCAATTTCTTGATTCTGTATCTAACTAAAACAGGAATAAGGATGGCAATACAAATACAATAATCCGCCAAACTGAGACAGCTCATTCTTTAACACCACACCAGGTTGGGTAGGTACGACGTGAAAGGAGGAAACAATCAGGAAATGAATTACATACCTTCAGTCAGTTTGAAAGTGAAAAATTTTTGATAATCAATCTCAGATAGAATATGCAAGAAGGAGTTGGTTGGATGGAGAGTGAGTGTGACGATTTCGCACAAGCTCTTATTTAGGTTGAATTGTGCACATCCTCCTTGGTTATATCACCTTCTTTTGTGTAGTACTTTCTCCTCTAGGATGCCTGATGAACGTGCGTTTTTGGGTGTTTATGGGGTTCTCCATTTCTGTTTCCATTCTGTAATATATTCACGTCATCAAGAATTGCTTGTATAAATTGTGAGGCAGCTCCTCAAACCTTAACCGTAAAACATCCTTTTATGCTTTGAGCTACTGTTTGTGAGTCCAGTTTATGTCTTGAGACGAAACGACTAGCTGTATTTCATTATTCAATAGGTAGGAAGAAGGAGGACATGAGGTGAGGTTGGTTGGTGGGATCAAAGTAAATTCGGTAACTCGATGCACACGTTCAGCCATGAAAGATGAAATACACATTCTAAGGAACACCAAAAAGTTTAAAGTGAAATAAAATAAAATTCAAGGACTTACATACTTGGACTAAAAACACCTTTCCATGTTCTGCATATTTGAGCTCTCGCTTTCTCGCTCCTATAAAATCTGTGGACAATTTCAAGTTCTAAAGAATCCACGTAGACTACAAAAAAAGTGGAACCAAACTTATTTGACAAAAATTTTATCATAAAATCATTGAAAGTCTTTTTTTTCCATTGCATTGCAACTTCCTCCAGTTGAACATACATTTGAATTGTACATGCTCTTACTCAGTGTACATTTTGCAACTAACATGGGCCAATTTTTCCTTAATTGAATAAAGAGGCAACATCAAAAATCCTGGAGTTTACATAGTGGAATTCTGTTTTTAGAAATGATTGAAGAATGAATTGTTTATTGCTTAAAATATATTTTGATTTGTTTAGGGGTCAATTGGATTGTTTCTAGATTTTGTAAACTCCGTTTGGGAATCCTTTTTCCTTTCATCTTTCTCCACAAGCAATTGCACTTGGTAAATTGAGAAATAAAACAAAATCTGTTTTGGACATCAAGAGTTATTCATCCAATTTCGTTCCGCAAATGGACTATTTGCTCTTTGCCGAGATATTTCTCCCAATTTCTGTACAAAGTGAAAGAAGCAACTTTTTTTTTGCAAATCCGTAAGTGTATGAACATCAGTAGACGCGCAAGACAACAACTCTGCTGATTGGTTAGGTCGTGGGATGGATACATATTCTGTAGTAGGACTTATTTTTCCCATATACTTTGATTTCAAGAATTGCTTTGACGTTCATATTGTCAAGTTGCGTTTCCTGTCTGTGTGTATTTATGCCCACTCCCGATTTTGCATCTCTGGGCAATCTTAAAAAAATTTCAATACTAACTTCCATGTCGCTCGTCCTTATCAGGATGTTATAATATTGCCAGAATTTCGTAGTTTTAAACAATTCGTAAAATTATGCAATTTTAGTATATGTATAAAATAATCGTCATCTATCGCAATGAAAATTTTGTCTTACCAATGTTTTGTATCCTAGTTTATGACTACTATGTGTAAGCATACAGAACAATAATATGCATATTTTGTATAATTAAAATGATGTTAACTCTGATTCCAGCTTCCAGAACTGCAATCAAGGTCCAACAACAATTCCAATTCCTCATCGGCCGCAGGGACACCACTGAATGTTTTGGAGGTGGCAGACCCCCAACTGGCAGTAGTAGTTCACCTGATGACCCCATTAATTCCACTAAACCAACCCCTTGACTCCCCCACCAACCACCCTGAAAGGGTACAACGCACTCTTGCCATGGAACTCATAGAACGTGCGAAATTGGAAAGACAAGCTTCTCATGGACTTTTATTGACCTCGATGGAGAACAGTTGTGAGTCTTTCTCTCCGTATACATTTTAATTTAGTGTATTTCATTCCATTACATTTTGTTTCTCTCTACAACAACCAAAACAAACAAATCCAATCATCCACTTTGTACAATCTGTATTCATTCTATTGCTCTATCCAATCCAATCCGGTAGTACATATGAAATGCAGATGGTTCCTTCTTCGTAATTTGGTTGCAATGTAGGACGACACATATATATACATAGATAAGCCAAGTGCAACATTGTATGAGAATTATATTCCACTCACCCACCACGATGCTCCAGTCCAACCGTGGAAATAAGCACAAGTTATCATTGTCAGCAAACCAACTCGTTACACTTTACACTTTACATTTTCTCTCAATACTCTCATCGCCTCATCGTTCGTCCAATCCCACGTTTCTCCTTTATGACAATTCCCTTCCATAAACATGATGATGGTGATCATGATGATCGCGACTCAATAATCGTGATGCTGCTGAGTTTGTTTTATTTATTTCATGGTCATACAAATTGGCTCCTTTTCCATGAGGAGATGATGACGGTGATTCGGTTATTCAGTTCAGACGAGAGTAGCTTTCATATCATATTATTATTTGCTCAACTTGCCAAGTTATGCAAAATACATAAGGTCCAAAATAATTTAAATAATGAAATATGGAACAAGAATATCATGATGATGATGATGAAAAATCATACAGATCGTGCTTGCTGCTTGGTTTCTTACTTGAACAGCAAGATAAGACAAATTGACAAAGGGGGAATACAACTGAAAGTAGATTAAAAAATAATGAGATGCCATTTTCAGTTGAAAAACGACCTTCAAACATAATTTCTGATTTGATTCTTCAACAGCTTCAGTTATCAGAAAAATATCTTTTACCAACATTGACTGACGCACCCCTTATTTTGCTTGATTTGATGTGGTGTGTAGTGACTCAGCCCTGAAATATTTTTGGTTCTAGTCTATTTAAAATTCTGCAAGTCGTCCATGAACTTCTGAAATCGCCGGAGGAGACGAATGAGGTAAAACTATATAAAGTTAGCTTATATTCTTGTATAAGGACAAGATAACACAGAAGAGATAGCAAAGTTAAATTTGAGATGCACCAAGACGAAGAAGAAGATGAAAGTCCCTTGTTAATTCAAACCCTCATTTTCATGACATGACTACACTTTAACTAAATGGCAATGATGGTATGAGTGAGTACGATTACGAGTGAATTCTGTCGAGAATCCATGTCATTTATGTCGATGGGGCATGGAAAACGATGCGATGGAGGTCAACTGAGACACAGAAGAGATGATGGGACAGGGAAAGTGAATTGAAGACAGAACAGTAGTTGGTCTGGAGGAAGTGGATATCATTCTTATTCGGGCTTATATATCCTCCTCATCTCTTTAATCGTCCTTTATATACACATAGTCGTGGGTGATGTCCAGAGGCGAGTTGGCAGTTTTCCTCCCAAATCGAATATGTATGTATCTTGTTCAACCATTTGTCTTTACTGACTCTGACTCTCTGAGCTCAAGAATTGCATTGCATGAAGAAGAAATCCGATTTTTAGTCAATAAAATGCGGGGATTTTTACGTCAAGTATTCCTTTAAGACATTGCACGCACGCACGTTCCTGTCTCATCTCAATCTCTGTAAATTTTACCTAGCGCTTAATAGCCGCTTATTTTCTACGGACACTATTTAAGTACGTAATTGTGAATGGAGGAAGCGCGAATGTAGGGCAAATTCCTTTGGGTGTTGAGAAATGAGAGAAAGGTCTACTATTCATTTTTACAAATTGGTTCTGTCACCAACAAAATCTATTTGACCGTCCGATGTCCATCTATTCTCGTTGACCAGCATGCATGGAGGATGCAATGCAATGCAAGGGGATGAAGGAAGCCGTGTTTCGTGACTTGTTTCAGTAATGAAGGTTTCAACCACCAGATATATTGCATTACACACGGCCACCAACACCAAGAAGACGAAGATACCAATGCCAAAAGCGGGGAATGACTCATAATCAGATATTGGCTTCTCCCATCCATTTGTTTCGACTGGAATGTTTTAGATATTTGACCTAAATGTTGTTTAGGGTGTTTTATCTTACTAAATACAGGAAATTCTTGTATCAGTAATCTCATGATATAAGTAGTCCTGCTAAAGGGGAGTTGGCACTTATTTAATCAGTTAATGCTGGAACAAATATATAGGTATGTGTGTATATTTAAGGGGGCTATTATCAGATGGAGATTCCATAATATTCACCAAGGTGTAGCATACCGGGTATATTTTTTTTGTAAGTATTAGGTATAATACCATTCCTGAAAATGAACGGAAAGGTTGGAAACAATTTGCATCACAGTAGGGTTTTGATTCCTGCTGGCACCCTTGCCACTCAACAATAGCAGAGAGGTTGTAGATGGTCATTTGTTTGGTGGTTGGTGGGTAGATATTATTATTATTATTATGCATCATCCAACAAAGTAAATTCTGTTCTCAGAGAGAATCCACAAAATTTGATAGTCCAGTATGGCGGTGGTCTTGGTTGGTCGTACGTCATACTGGTGGCGAAATCATTTCCTGGAATAAAGCTCTATTAAATGTAAGGAAAAGAGGATGTAGAAACGGAAGCTCATTTTATTCTCGTATGTAACTTCTCTAGCCGTTTCTCAGGCCGTAGAAACTGCTCTGAATTTTTATATTTTTGTAGTTGACAACTGTTCCGTGTATTCAAATGAGGGAAATGGATCCCAAAGTTTCATGAGCAAGGTTTGATGGTGCTTAGTGATACAAGCAAGCTGTCCCTTTTACCTTACAACATGCTTTTTGCAACCGACCATGCAAATTCGCTACTTTTTATTCATTATTCATTATTCACCTATTTCTCAGTCCAGTTTTGTCACTAACTTTGACTACAAAACTATATCATTTGGTGACAGACTGTGAAAGATGGAGGAATTGTTACTTGGTTGGTACGAGTATAATGAACTAATTGTAAGAAGTTCAGTTGGTTGTTAGCAACAAGGTATCTAAATAAAATAATCAATATATATGCCAACTATACACGGATATGCTGTTGTCAGAATTTTGAATGTCGTTGCAAATCACCATATTTTTTAATGATTAACATGATATTACTTACTGCTCGCTCTTTGGTATTGAATTTGGTATGAATGTAAGTACATATTGTGCAAAGTGAAAGGTTTATATGTTCTGTGTTCGTTGCTGGGTTTCGTGTCTCGTCTCATATCCAGTTCTCTCGACTTTCTCTGCTGTCTTCCTTTCTTCTTCCTGGAATCCTTTCTCCTCGGTCTATGGGGAAAATTGCAAGTTTTTCTGGGTCTTCAATTTATTACAGAGAAATACGATTACCGGCTAGGTGAATTGTATCTCGACAGAATTTGTTTTCAAATCGGATTTTATTTTATGTACAATGTTACATCTCATTTGACGTGTCATTCTGGGGAAGGTGAAGGTCAACCCAGCAGACACAGACATGGATGGGATCAGTGGTAAGCGTGGAGTGAGATTGAAAAATTGATGTTAAGAAAAATTGTGTTGCGCGAAAAGGATCCAGCCAGATTATGCTCAAATTTATATATATCATCCACCAAAACATGTTTGTATGTATTGTGAACTTCCAATTCCGATTTTTCTCTTCTTTTTCGTTGTCAATACGAATGTCCAAATTTTTGTCTATGTAGGCAATGTCATGAAATTGGACATGGAAAAAGTCTCAGTAAAGGATAAGAGTGTGTATTATGTTGTTATATCTACATGCCAAATTTTGTGTGGGTAGCGTGATGATGTGATGACACCTTACTATGCCTAGACTGTTGACGAGGAGTTTTCTAGTAGGTACTTGAGAAACATTACAGTTTGAACAGGTATCTTTCTCAGCTCAGAGATTCTATAGATTTATAATATTTCATGATTTTTGAGTATTCTCCCAAAATGTATGGAATATGAAGAGGTTGTCATCGAATTTTGAACACGAATCGTTTTTCCTTCGCCATACAGATAATATGCGTTTCAGTCGATATCGCACAATGGCTGAATTGTATTTTTTTATCAGGTCAGTTTAAAATAGATGATAAGATGCAAAGGAACGCATACGTTTACTTCACTAGTTAAACTTTTCTTTCAGACAGCAAAACCACATGAAATAGAGTTTGCTCGAGGGAAAGTCACGAAAAGTGACAATGTCTATACTATTCACGGCGAAGATTGATTCGACATCACCCCTTAGAAAATGCTTAGTAGGCAGTAAATAAGTGGATTTGTTTGGAATATCTCACTTTCTGCAAACCCAAATGAATGGATGACTTAAGGTATACCGCACCATCATTTGATATACAGCTTGAGTAAGTTGCACACTACTGTATTATTAGTTTCTTGTGAGAGAAGCGAATCGTCCTTTTACCTGTTCATTGGATAGGGTGGGGTGGAATGGGATGTGAATTTCTTATTACTTTCCCACAACTTCTTTAGATTGGACTTTCTCCTTCATCAATAAATTATTATAAGCACTTGACTGTGTTTGCATCCTGCCACTACAACACTCATTTTAAAACTCGTAGTTGAAAGTAAATTGAAGAACGAGGCTGTTTTTTGGAAGAGGAGTCAAGCAAGGAAATTGATATTTTGTTTTTGGAAATGCTATGTATTTTGGAAATATAAATTTTTTTGTACACAAAAAATTTAAAAAATATAGCATTTAAAAAATGAATACTGTTTTACTTGCGTTTGCTTCTCACTATGTGTAACTTGTAAAAGTGGGTTTCTTTTCTGACTAGGTGAAATAAATGGCATATGCTGCTTTTTCCATTGGTTTAGTATGCAATGCACTCATTACATAAGAAAAATATACGTGATACCAGTGTCACAACGTAGAAGCATATTAATTATGCTGCTTGCTTTTCTATCCTTATTCTCTTTGGGGCTAAGTGTTTCTCAAAGATTCATATGATTACTCTGCTATCAGTTCCTTCAAACCATTACTTTGCAATCTCAAGGAATCGCAAAACATTCTTACCATGAGATTCTTCTTTGAGTAATGTTTCTTGCTGAGCTACGGTATTTTTGGTCCGTCACTAAAAGCAATCAGTCATTCTGAAGGAAATTTGTGAGGTGTCGTGTCATGTCACATCATTTGCATCCAACTTATTCCTTCCTGCATACCCATCAATCATTGCATTATGGATTGCTTCACTTATTTCCGGGCCTGGCCCATCGGAGATTGTGTATATGGAGCAAACTTTTGGAGAAGCATTATTCATCCTTCACAAATATTTCTTAAACGGTATGCGAACATTATACAGTTGAAATTTCATTTTTTTTCTTGTGTGAGTCATATTATCATCCAAGGTTCAGAAAAGTAGTAATTGGCATGGCACAAGATAAGAATTGAGAACTTGGCATTGGAAAATGTTTAGCATTTCTTTTCCTTACAAAAAGTGGTAGAAAATTTGTGAAATGACAAGCATATGCAACAACTCATCTCGGCGTGGTATAACCCTGAATTATGCCACGCTTGATTCGTTGTTGACTTGACACTGCCCTAGACTCCATTTCGTCGCATTGAACATATTACGTCACTCAAATCATGGCATTACGATCAGTAGTTAGTTCACTTCGGATGATGGTTTTTTCTTCTTATAGTCTTGAATGTGTGGTGGTGAAGTCGACAGAACGGATTTATTCAAGTGCAGAAATCTGCCAGTTTATTTGACAAGCATGGTCGTAGGTTATTGATAAGGTTGTTGGATGTCGGAGTACTACCATTTTTGTTGGCTTCTTTGCAATAAGGATGTCCCCACGTTTTGCGTGAGATGTCATTTTTCCACTGCGAGGTTGCTGTGTGTCATACGCGTGGTGGTGTGTTCTTAGCCTGAATAAGAAAGGAATTTCTTTATCATTATTTATGAGAGGCTTGGCACACTGGGTCGTTTGTGCTCTATATATTATCTGAACTATGTCCCCTCGAGAATATAATCTAGGAAGCGGAACACAAAATTTTGCAATAAAAATTATTTCGCAATCAAGAATAAAGTTTTATTACATGCAGGTTTGACAAACAATTAAAGTATTCTACCCACTCCCAACCCGTTATTGCACAATGTGATACCGTACCTTTACTAGATTCGCTAAAATCATTTTTGTTGAAGTTAGTTTTTCGCAAAGAGAAAAATGATCAAGTTGATCTTTTCCAGTATTTATTACTTTTGCCAGCTAGAAGTCAATAAATAACAATTATTGGGGATAACTGACAACCCCTGAACTGACACCGTTGAACATGATCATGGGAAAAAGTTACAGATATTTTTATTTTTTTCATAAAAGTTGATAATGACAGTTATCTTCAGATGAGGAAAGTAATTACACAGCGCAGTCAATGCAAGTTCCCTCTCAAAGTGAATTAATGTTCTTTTCTAATATTGGTCATATAGTTGGATTGTATCTTCTTTGGTTTATTGTAGTTATTTCTCCCTTCATCATTCTATGTATCATTGTATCATACTACACTACACTGCATCCGCTTGTCTTGTCTTGTGTGTGTCAATTTAGGATATTGGAAATAAATGTGCAGCAGGGCTTCACCATACTATACCATGGATGGTGTCAGCATGTGTTGTTTCCGTAATTTTTCATCGCTCCCAACCCCCAGCATTGACCACAAGAAGGCAGATAGTTAATCCTCAGAGAGATCTCGATGATAGATTAATGGCCATTATTTGACTTTCCTCCACGTTTGTCTCATTCTACCAAATCCACTTTCTCTCAGATGTCTGGATTTTGCCTTTTCTAGTGCGAGAACAAGAAGACTGTTCACAATTGGTGAGAGTTGTACCGTGCATTGAAGAAAGAATGCGTTTACGCAGCTTAAGAATGTACACTTTCTCTTATGCCGGATTTCGTTATATAAAGATTAACTTAACATGACATAAAATAATTCGGACCAACCAGAACGAAGAATGATTGTTAGGGATTTACGTGTTTTCGCAACAGTGTCAAGTGCAGTGGAATAACAATGGTGTCCGTCCTAAATTATACTAAACTGGTCATTTAAAATCCGTATCCGTAATATAACCAGAATAGCCATCTACATAGAATGGCATAAAGGAAAGTGACCTAAATCGCTTTACATATTTCTCCGTTTCGCTCTTGTGGTTGTTACCCTGGTCGTCTTCGTCGTTGCCGTTGTCGTTCATGAACTGGAGAGCGATAAGGAGGGTGCATGACTTGGGTTTTAGCTCCCTATTTCACCGGATGAACAAAATTTCACTCGCACTTCTTGATTTCTCTCCCCGTTAAACTGTCACGTTGTGACGGTGGTGTTCCCTTCAAGTAGGTTAAGGTCTTGCTAAATCTGTTGGCATCAGTCCACCACACCACACCGCACATACATAGGCTTAGTTAATGTGAAATGTGGAACTATAACAGTTTTTCATCTACACGTGGCGTGCAACAGGATCGTCTCAATTCTCCCT
>JAQFZJ010001001.1:0-13858 GCA_034695645.1 Folsomia fimetaria
CCGACCGACCCGACCCGAAAATATACTATACGTAAATATAATAAAATATAGTATACTTCTTCTGGTCCTCGTGTTTGTGACTTAAATATGATGTTTGACTTTAGCAGTCCTTGTTGTCCAAAAACTCCTGCGTTGTTGCCTTGATTGCCACCGGCACGAATGTGAAGTTGCTTGTCATATTATATTATGCTGATTGTGGTGTGGATAGCATTATGGTAGCAGAAATGTACGTTGATTTTTATGTGTCTTGTAATTTAGACATTTTTGGAATTATTGACTTAACCAGACTCGTCTAACCAGGAAGAATAATATCATGGCCGCTTCAGATTCAGAATATAGTTTTGATTGAATTGAAGTGTTAGGTCATAGATAAGTCAAGTCTGTTTATGTTTTTATTACTGCGAAAAATAGCTTAAAAGATAACCACTGCCACTTCCTTCAATTGAAAATAAAATTTCATCAAGCGTACGTCCTAAGCATATTGCAATGGTTGAGTCTCATGAAATGAATCCTACACCAAAATAATAATAGTAAACTAGAATTTTCATTTAATTGGTTCTGCATAGTTCATATGTAGAATATTTGCATAATTAGTCCAGGTACAGTCGTCTAATTTAATATTTAACAGGCCACAAAGCACGTGTGTATAACTGCAAGACTAAGAAATATTGCAGAAGGGTTTTTTACTCATATATTCGTACAAACTTAGTTAGAATGATTATTTCTTTATTTTCTGGAATCATTGATAAGGTATGTACTACAATATCAATATTCAATCCCTGCAAAACGTATTACTTAATCAGTTCCCTTTTCTTTACTATGACTCTTCCTTCGGTTTTGCTTTCTTTTTCGATTTTTTGAGTTTATGTTTCTTATGCTTCTTGTGCGATCTTTTATGTTTTTCTAACTTGCGAGATTTCCTATTTTTCGAGTGACAAGATGAAGATGTCGTCGGGGAATTTGTCTTTGTACTGTGGTGGTGATCTCTAGAACCGCCGGAATGTTGGCGGGGCGGAGATGATGATGACCTTTTCTTATCTGATTTACTATTATTTGGCCTAGAATGCTGTCGAATAATGGGCGAATTTGCATCTTTGTTTCGTGTTCTACTGACATCATCCGTATGCCGAGATTTAGTTGAGCTTGTGTTTAAGGGGGTGGAGGAGGAGGTAGGTACAGTGGCTGTAAGAAGACGTGGCGTTCTTTGGGAAGTTGTAGGTGTGTCGGTCAAGTAGGTGGAACTGGAAGGACGAGAAACGCCAAAGTCCTTGAAGTCTCGATCAGCCTGAACAAATTCTTTGGTAGGGTTGCGAAACACGTGTAGATAATTGCAAGAGCCCCCTTTGACACAGTGACGGTTAAGGAATGACCAACAAATTGCGGTACGCCAAGAATCAAGTTTGACAAATCGGAGGCTAATTTGTCTTCCGTTGTAAAATCTTGCGTTAAAAGTTCTAAATGCCTACAACCACATAGAATAATTTAATAGCAGTAAGTACTAATAAAATAATCATGAATCTTTTCGATAAAATTGGCTTTACCTCTACAGCAGAACGAATATTATCAAATTGAATGTATACATTTCCTCTTAAATGCTCTTCCAAATTGCAGCAAACTTTAAATTGGATAACTTTTCCGTGTTTTTGAAATTCTGGAAGAACGTCGTGATAAAATTCCCTGTAAATTCAAATACAGAAGAAATTAAAAATCGCAGTATTTCATAATCATAACAATATGTAACAATTACATACAAAAATTCTTTTTGCAACTCCGATTTTTCATATTCCAGCCCTAAATCCACGTCGTATTCATCTCGCAGACTTTCTTGCAGGAGGAAATGAGTGAAGAAATTTGAAACCAATATTGTTTGACTCAAAACGGGAGTAGGGTGGGCTCTGAAAAGTAATTTATACTTTAATACGCTTTTCTCAAATCCCAAATTAATTAAAAATCAAAACTTACAATTTACATCTCTCAAAAAACCGACATGCTCCAGTTTTTACAAACATTTTACAGATTTCCTGTCCTGTGTCGTCATAATTCTCCGGCATCACGTAGGGTAGTGGTGGTGTTTCTATATCCTATAATTTAATCACAATCAGAACGATATATTATATTGAATTAAATTTAAAAATCCAAATATATCAAAAGAAAATGTCTTATTATTATTCATTACCCCGCAAAGAAAGTCCAGAAATTGGTTGTAATCTTCTTCCTGCAATGATAGATCAACATCCAAGTCTATGTTGCACAAACATTCGAGTCGTGGTATTATAGTGCGGTAATAGGGTTAAGGAAAATGTTTTATATGTAATATCTGCCTAACTTATCAAAATGCCAACTATTAACTATTAACTATCTTGCTACAACCTGTAACTTTAAGAAAAATTATAGAAATATTGACGTGTTAATGAAAAAAGATATCATCAATTTAAAATTGATCAAAACTGTCGAACAATCATCGGTTCATCCACGAAATTATGGTCAGTGTCACGATTCCATCTTATCCTTGCCTGTTTGAGCAATCTTTCCTTATCCATCCGTTCCTTTTCTTCCAGTTGCAATTTTTCCAGTCTTTCTTTCTCAATCCACTGTTCACGGATTCGATTCTACAGAAATTAATTTTGCAATATTACAAGTTCTCGATTTCTGTTCAATTTGTGCTAATAAGCGTAACGTACCTCCTCTTCCTCTCTTGATTTCTTCAGTCTTTCCTCTTCCGCAAGTTTCATTACAGAAACAAGTTGACGGTGCTTATCTCGAACGTTCCATTCATCTTCCGTCATGAAGTAAGTTGTGTCCAGCACAATAATATCAGTAGATTTGTTACTTTCGTCACATGAATTGTCGCCAACTTCTTGGAAATTGGAACTAGTCTTGCTCTCAACTTGTTTTGTCGTGTTATCCACTTCAGCAAATTTCTGCCTTATTCGTTTACGCCGCAGCTTCTTGACTAATTTCCTCCATGGGCGGTTATCTTTCCTCGGCCCCATGATAACAACAATGTGATTGTTGACGAAACAATGCAGCAAGTCCTCTCTCAATTCAGTCAGTCAGCTGTGCTCTCCTTCCTATAAACAAAGAATTGCAGCAATTACAAAATGAATGAACCACACCCACACCACCATCGGTTATTCTCCTCCTCCCACGATTAATTCAGAATTAATAATAATAATAGTGTTGGAATTAAAGAGACCTTACATTAATTAATTAATTTGGACAATTTTTGAAATATCTAATTATACAGGTTCAATAAAATTACGGAAAAAACTCCTCCCATTCCAATTCTTACCTTATCATGTCGATAATGTCGAAATGTTGACTTACTTTTTACAATATCATACAATTGCAAGCATTTTATGAAGTAAAATTAATCAACACAGATAAATCCAATCCAAGTAAGGTGTACACACTGGTTTTCCCAGAATGATTTGAGATCCACGCAGGCATGCAGTCAATATCTCATTTCAACGTGCCCTTTTTATACCATGTCAAGAAATCATAAGACGTTATCATATGACAACTATTACGACATTTTTATTTCGTCACAGATAAGATACGATAAGCAAGTAAGTACAAATATCGGTAAGGATTTCTATCACATTTGACATGGTCGGATTTAAAGGTACAATTATTACATACATAATGTCAGATTTGACATCATGATACTGATACTGACGACGAAGTGGCAGGAATTCCGCATTGAGCACACAAGTTTCGAAATTCCGTGTGAAAATAATTCGCAGTAATTTTCGACAGTGCAATTCTGGAAGGAAAAAGGTCCGGCGCTGCGGCCAGAGTGATATCCACTTTATCCGAGTGGGAGAAAGTGAACCATGAAAATACTGGACAAAATTATGCAAATTAGCAAATATTTAATGTGTGCAAATATTATGCAAATTATATGTATAACTACCTGTAAAAGGATGCGAATCAATTAATGTGAGCAATGGTTGCACCGTGGTAATCCGGCGTCCCAAAAATTCATAATTATTCGCCCCAATTAAAGAAGTAAGTCCCGAATTAAAACCGAAATTGTCTTTTTCCAGCACTTTCTCCGCAAAGAATTGTGGGAACAACCAGGCAAATGGGAATAAAAAATTGATCGCGACTTTCTGAAGACCAGCTTCGTGAAAATTAATAAAGTGTTTTTCCGTCTCGATAACCCTTTGCAGTGGGTTATCTACAGCAATGGGGGACTTGATGACTCCTATTGTCCTGAAAAAAAACGTAAAGAAAATTAAGATAAGATGATACGAAATTGCACGCATTGCGAAATTGCGTGAAATTACCAATGATTGCACAAAATATGGTCCTGTGAAGGGTGCAATGGACAAGGAAGTGTGTCCACAATCGATAAGTGAGACGGTAACTCCTTCTCCGTCCTCTTTTCCAGTAAATATTGTCTTATCGATCCTACAACTAAGGATAACATGATGGATGCAAAGTGGACATCGTACTTTCTCCTGATCGCTTTAATTGGAGCAAGGTCAACCGTGGTGAAAGTATAGATCCATTTGGTTTGAGGTTTGCTGACTTTGAGAGGGTTCGTTTTCGGTGAACCGGGTCCCCCCAGCATGGTCAGATTTATTGGCATTGAGACGATATCCACGATCTGGACAAGATTTTGAAAAACATGATACGTTTGCAAAAATCATCATTTTATTTGTTACTATACCTTCTTCCAAACCGACTCATTCGTCTCCTTCACTAAATAAGGTGCCTTCGTATTGCATAAAATGTCCAAAATGTGCAGCACGGAATATCCATCGGCAAAGACGTGATGTATTTTAAACGCGATAACCGTTTCTTCCTCATCATTATTATTCGCCATCGTTATTGGAATGACCACCACCTCCCACGCCGGTGTCATTTCACTATACCGTTTCTCCATCCATTCGTCCACCACTTGCTCCAAACTTTCTCCTGGGCTCAACTTTCTCTCATAAATCATCTTATTCAGGTCGATGGATTCTGGGGGTAGCGTTTTTCGAAAGACATAACCACAGAATGTGACCAAGCATGAGAACAGCTTATCATACTTTGGATTGTCCCCAACTTTTGGTTCAAGTAATGAAGATGAGAAGCGATCTTGTACTTGATCTAGTTTCACCCGACCTTGAACATGGCACAATAGCCCGAGACTTAATTTGGATTTCTCCCAACTACATCCAATCGTAAATGCTGCGTCTCCAGTGCTTACAGAGTTGAGATCTTTTCGCAATATTTTTGCAAGGAGGATAACAACACATTTTGAAAGGAGGAGGAGACACACTGGAATTGTGAGGAGGAGGAGGATTAAAATCCAGCAGATTCCGCCGAGCAGGAGATGTAACACTTTTTTGGGGGAGTGTTTGTAGGACCCGAGGTGGGTCATTATTTTGCAAAGGTAGAATTATAATTTGCAATTTTTAGAAGTCTTAGAAAATTTTCACAGATATGAACTATTCACGAATTGTACAAGGTTACTCATAGTTGGGGTTTAATGTGATTTAATTGATTTATCCCATCCGATTTTAAAAAATCGGTTTCGTTACAAGACTTTACAAGAAAACTGTGGTGACATCATTTCATTTGTACTCGGATTTGATTTCGTCATCCGGTCTCTCCATATACCTTTGCTTTTGTTTTCTTATGCAATAACGTAAAATACATAATCCTCAACCAAACCACCATTGCTTATTGCTTATTTCTTAACTTTAGATAAGAAAGAGAAGAGGAGTTGAGGCATATCTGTACATAGCCAAATGATACAGTTTTCGCAAAATTGGCAACGAAAGTGACATTATTTTACGCGCATGTGTATTTGTATTTATCACGGGGATTTGCACCGTTTGGTTAACTAGATAAGCCAAAATCGTGTTTCACGTAATGATAGGACCACACTCTATCTGACGGTGCGTGGTTATAGTTTCTTAACTTAAAACCAGAAATAGAACTGGAATGGAACATATGCATGCATGGCAAAATAAATGCAGATATTCGTACATTAGCTGTGCGAATATGATAGATATCTCTACAAAAAAATGTTTTTGTATAAAAAAAAGTTTTTCTTGTAAAATTTGAATATGGAAATCAATTATTAAAATAAAGCGATTATTGATATTTCAAATATTTAAATCCGTGAATCTAAAAAAATATGTTACATGTTATATCAGACAATAATAATTGCATCTCTCAGAATCCACTGATAATAATGATACACAATCTGATCTGGCTGGTGTTGGGCAAATCATGAATTGTCCATAATTATAATTATATGGTACATGCACCGACATTTCCCTTGAAGAAGGATCGAATCCATCACAAATGATGAAAACCAATCATTTTAAACATGATGCTTACATGCATACAAAAACATTTTCATTTTTTAAGAAACCACGCAAATGAATATACTTCTTTTACCTTCAAACCGGACAAAATGATGATGAATGGGAATGAAGTAATCATTATTTTGCAAAAATTTAAGCATGAACACAAAAAGTATACGTGTTAAGTTAGGTCATCGCTCATTTGGCGGAATTTAAACCCTTCCCTAAAAATGTTGATGATGTAAAATGTTGCAAAAAATATGGCGAATTTCATTCTCTCGTTCGTGACTTTTATTTATGTGTTTATGCTAAAGCTGGAATTTATTATTGAAGAGGAACAATATGTAATGGAACAATACGCATATGCCGATCTTTAGATATTCGCAACTTTTTATTATGGTAAAACCAACGTACATAATCACAATTCGTTTAATTAAATTAAGCCCAATTTTGCATAGTTAATTCTTAGAAGTAAATGCCACGTAACTAACTTGATAACGGTACTAAAAATTAATTAAACTAAATTGTTACCATTTTGCAGGTGTGCATTTACACACGAACTTGTTTCGCTTGCATTGAATTAACAATGGAAGAGCAACTTCTATTCTTAATCAATTGATAATTTAAGCTTAAGGCTATACACATATTCTCCTCCGTGATTTTAATCAAATCATACAATTGCTCATTTCTTGGGTGGTATTGATATTTTATACCCGACAATTAAATAAATAACTTGCATCCACCTGGAATCGTTAATTGTTACATTATTACACGATTTAAATTGTATGCTAAAATATTTCACCTTAACATATCTACAAGCAAATCGGAAAGGAATGAATGTTCATGCATGCCAAAAATTTTAGTACGAATAAAAAGTTGATTGTTTGTGCTCTGGATTTGATTTTGGCTTCAGGTTGGATTTTAGCTTAGTTTAAGCTTAATTATTTTGATATTTGATCTCGTTCCCATTTGAATTGGACACGTCAACCATGATGTTTTTTTTTGTCATTTATGGTCCACATCAAATCAAAAGTCCAAAGTTCAATCAAAACAGAAGTCATGTCATAACATACCGTCTAGAAAATTGCAGGATTCATTTTCAGTCATTACAAAATATATTACATTTACTGTTATTACTCATCATTATCGGATGGATGCATTTTATTTTGTTGGTTTACATGCACTCATCATCATCATCATAATAATGGTGTACATAAGTCATCAATTTTTTGAACCTAATCAGAAGAATGAGTAACTAACTGCATAGGAAGTAAAGTATAGATAAGCGACTTATCCACTTTCAAAGCAATTCTGTCTGTAATGTGAAACAAAAAAGTCGTACTCGTAATTATGCGGTAATGCTTTTACTCTGTACTATGGTATAGATAATGTCCAAGCTTGCTGCTGCATTAAGCTAATATTACTAGTACAATTTTGCCCTTTAAAATTTCTTTCTAGACTTTACGCAAACCAAACCACAAGAGCAGATTAGGATTATCTACTTTAACATTAGTATTTACTATTTACTTTACTGTATTTATTTATTTCTATATTACGTATTATGAGATGAGACCAAAAAGAACTTAAGAATGTCATCAAGAATGACTTAAATCAATGGGTTGGGTGCTGTTTTTGTGATACCACATCACGAAGAAGAACAGCAGGATGGATGATGATGATTTGGTAGTGAAACTAATTATTGTTGTTATCCCCTCACCCTCCATATTACAAGAGACACAAAATAATGAACAAATTCGGTTGGATTTGTTCATATCGTGACTGGAAAGATGTTCAATTCGTCAGTTCAGTGTCACTCTTTCAGTTTGGAAGGAATGATATATTCATTTGAAGGTCAGTTTGTCACTTGACTTGACATTTTAAATTAAGACATCCCTTTTTCACACTTATCTGAATTTGGATAATCAACAACTTTATTCATAAGTAGTGCACAATTTTGTGGCATATTGACTGATTGACGTGACACTTGACGATTTATTTCAAAACACTTTAACTTGATTGATTTATATGCATTAATAAAGTATAAAGTGCAAGCAATAAGGAAACTAATGCTTTATTTTTTACACAATCCCTTCTTCTTTCCTCTCTCGGACTTTACTTTATTACATATCTATGTAATAAACTGAGAACTGCATACATACGCAATGTAAATGGAATACCATGAATAAAAGTGGATGACAAAGCAGGAACTCACGTCATTTGTGCATCGGAAGCTAAACAAAAAGTACGTGTGTGTGTGTAGATTAATCGTGTGGTTAAATTGAACTATATACATACTTCTTATCTTATCACATCAAATAAAATGTGGTCATTCTAAATTTCGGGCACAAAAAAGAGTTACCATAATATGTATAATGCACTGCACTGTGCAACTGTGGGAATAAACCGATTATAGAATTTTAAGTTAAAGTGTGAGGTAAAGTGGGAATTAATGATTTTGTTAATTATGAGACACAGCAATTTACTGCAGTGTTAATTTGAAATGGACTGTTCCATTGAAATTGTTTGGAATTTTGACGCACAGCACAGTCAACAGTACAATAAACAATTGAAGTAGGCATTATTATTGTAAATAGCATACATAGTGTGCAGTGTATTATAGTGCAGTTCAATATTGCACTACAAGAAATATTTACGACTTTCCTAATGTGTTTAAATAGTTTTTTTTAAAACATTATCAAAACAGTAACCATTAACTAGTTTAGCTAGTGTATAGAATTAGTAAAAATGTAAGAAAGTCAGCAAATATATAACTACCTAAATTCGAGGAATACCAATATTTGACATTACCAATAATTGTTGCAGATAATAAAGATTCTTAGAATATGTCTAGTACTTCTTCTTTTGTTAAGTCGAGTAGCCATTGGGCTAGCAAAATATGGTCTCACATTTCCAACGACTTTAATCTCAACTCGGTGCAGGCTCATCACTTTTTTTGCAGTGAGGTAAAATGAGACTTTGATTTTTTATTAATTAATTAATCAGCAATTAATTAACTAATTATTTTTTAGTGGGAACTTGTCCCAGCTAATGCTCCACATAACCGTGTCTCCTTACCATATTTGATTTACCGTGGACTTTTTATGACGATTTTGCTAACTTGTATAACATTCTCGACATCCTGTCAGTCACACTTGTTCCACATATTTTTAACAAATTGGTCATTCACGTCGCAAAATGTGTATGGGGTCCTCCTCTTCTCCAACGTGCTGTGGCGTTGGTGGACATTTCGACAAGATTCGTCGACATTGGCGTCGGTGTCAGTGCCAAAAAAGAATTCGACATCGTCATCATCTCTCCTCAGTTTGGGACACTCTGCAAATAATTGCCAGAAAAATTCCATCGTCATTTTGGAAATGGGGGATCATAAAGAAAAGGGGAATAAGAATGATGACGACATTTCAAACGTTTCAGAAAAAGCTAACGTTTTAACGACATCAGTGACTTCATATCAAAATGGTCATGGTCATCCTAATTATGATAAAGAAAATGGGTCAAATATGACGAATTCAGAACCGGAAGTGCCCTTGACGTATTTGGAGAAAGCCATCTGGATTTTGATCAATGTGGTGCATGTTCTCCCATACTGTGTGGTTCTTGGATATTGGTGTGTTGTTTACAAGTATGGTAAGTGCAAAATGAGTGCTTTTTGAACAAGTTTGCAAATTTTAATACTCAATTCAATGTCAAAATTTTGCACACTTTTCTATAGATCCTGATCAACCATTCTGCGAAAAATTCCGTAGTCACTACATTGTACATGGGGCTACAGCATTCCTCGCTATTTTTGACCAGCTTATCATCGCAATTCCTGCCAGACCCACGCATTTCTTGATACCGACCGGCTTGGTCTTGTTTTACGTTGTGTTTACGTAAGTCAAACACTTTGATGACATCAAGGTCATAGGTCAATATGAAAGATGTCTTCTTTTTAATTGACAGATGTTTATACGAAGCCATCGGTGGTCCATATCGTCCGGGAAAGCAGTTCATCTATTCTGTCCTAGATTGGAAAAGCAATCCAAAGAAAGCCGTCATTTTCTCAGTTTTAGCCGTGGTCGTGACACCTCTTGCGCATATCGTGTTTTGCTGGGGGATTTATAGATTGAGAACGTGGTTAAAGTCGATTTATCTCAAATTCAGAATCCGACACCCGGGTGATAATGATGAAATTAAAAATTAGGGCATTTATTTATTAACATTGTTGTATATAGTAAAGGGAGAACTCTACTTAAATAGGGCAATTTAAACCCCGACTTAAGCCATTATCTGTCAAAATGTTAAGGTAATTATAAAATGAAATCATTCTTATTTGGCTTTGGCAATACACAAAGTGCAAAAAACAAAATAACTTTGCAAAAATTCGATATCACAGAGTTGACTAAAAAAATTCTTCTTAAAATTCTTGACTTCGCATAATATCGATAGCATGATAATACACTTCCGCAGCGACACCTCTCCCATAAGTAAAATCTAAATGGCAAAATTTCTTGTAAGGTACTTGATAAAACTGGAGAAGATTTGGCAACTTTTTCGCCAACGTTTTTGCATCTTCACGATGTGCTAAAAAGTCGTAGCCCCCAACAAATAGTGCGATTGGGGCTGTGATAGTGGACAGATTGTAGGATGGAGGCGTGTCCCTTCCGTACATTTGCATATTTGCGACATTGCCATAATCGTAATGTGCGAATTTTAGGGAGCCAGTAAGTTGGAGGATATGATTCCATTGTTTTAGACCGGAAGCGGATGGTGCGACAGATGTGATGAGGGGAAGTTGTTCCTGTTACATTTTTGCAAATTTTTAGCAAGTTTGTAAAATGTACAAAAAGTGTGCAAACCTTCGTGATGAGATTGTCATCATTGCCAAAAGCTAGGTGAAGCACATTCACACAAATTCCGATAAGATCGAATTTAGGGTTACAAAAGATTGGAAGGAATCCGTTTATCATGGAGGCTACAAAATGAGGGAGGATTGGAACTGCTCCGAACGTTTTTAGAAAAATCTGTGCAAAAAAAGGAAATATGAAGTTATCAATACAAATTAATCATAATTTCTTCTTTTTCTAAATTACATCTATTAGTCTCGCCGAAAATGAGACATAGTAGACAAGCCCGTTGATAAAATTGGCTTGAAATACACTCGGTCCCATTACAATTCCTGAAGCGATCTTCGCATTGTATTTTGGTCTAAGGGCGAGACCTTATCATAAGATAAGAAGATAAGATAAGCATTAATTTTAAATTGTAAACAAAATTATATATATTTACTAAACAAACCTGCAATAAAAGCCGCTGTACTATAGGAAAATGATACATAATGCAATTTGACATGTCCAGTTTGTCTTAACACATAATCTACCATTGCGGGCAGGTCGTACTGACCCATTTCATGAAAACTTTACATAATTTCAATTATTAATTAATTAAATGTTTAATTAATTAATTGTATCACCTAAAATCCCAAAAGTTGTTCGAATTAAGGTGAAATTTAGCGTGACGCTTAGAATACGTGTTGCCTCTGTGGTTTCCTAACCACACGTCGTAACCCAGATCGGACAGAATAAATGCTGGATTGTATAAAAATTAAGACTTATTACACAATTTCATTAAAAACCGAATTTAACGAACCGAATGAATTATTTGCTGGAGAATTGATAACCCAGTCCGTGGAAGTCTGGAAATTGCCATGCATAAGAAGCACGGGAAGAAGTGATTTATCTTTATTAGGAGATCTTGATGGAATTCGGTGCATTTCAAGAATAAATCCGTCTTCTGTTATCACGTCATGGATTTCTACGGGATATCCATTCCCCCGGATTATGCCAACCTTGATTTTTTTTTAAATTTCGAAAAAAATAAAGTATGTATACCCATATAGCGTAATTTATAGTCGATTAGGAAAATCGTAGATTTTGCATAAATTCGCAATTATAACTAGATATCGATCTCGTAGGCTGGTTCAAATAATTTTGCACGAATTAAAAATTCGAATCTTACCGTATTACTTGAAAACCTTGCAGCTTTATCCTTATTTTCATACATTATAAAATTCGGGGGGTTATCAAATTCAGGAAAGTATTTTGCCAATTCCAACAAATATCCTGTAACACAACTGCACAACTGTACAAGTATAATAATCACTATCACCCACTCTTCTGCTCCTCCTTTATATTTCGTTCTTGTCCTTATCATCATAATTTATTACTTAATAATTTTAAATTTCCTTGAAGATAACCCACCACAAAGCAAAGTAAGTAGACACACTACCACTTCTTCATGTCGACTAACACGTGCATGAAACACACACTAAAATAAAATAATACTAGACAATGTCATTCATTCATTCACCATTAATAATTTAACTGTGGGAAATAAGTGATCATGAAAATGCACATACATTGCTTGCCTAATAAATTATGCATTCAAAAAATCGTTAAATGTTCTTCTTTAAATATGTATTATACGTGAGGGAGTGAGTAGAGCAAAACGGAACGAAGGTAAATAAATAAATAAAGAAATTGCAAAATTGCGTATGTATTGTTTGACCATCTCATTATTATCAACAATCAGGCCAAAGGAAGAAGAAGAGGTCACAAGATTAGAATTCCATTCCAATGCGTTATATGTATATGCACAAATAAGGCTCTCGAATTCACGGATCATTTATCATCTCACCTTATCACCCAAACAATCAGTGCAAGTCGTCATCCTCCTTTCAATTTGTTTTAATTCGGGTGTAGAGGAAATAAAACCGTGATTATTCATTTTAATATTTGTAAGACAGGGGGTGTTTGTTTGTTTGTCATATCTGGTGAAAAATGAGTGAGATTTTTTTGCAACAAGAGATTTTGCAGTATTAGTATTGCATGATGTGCAAGTTAAGTTGGCAGAAGGGAAGGTTAAGGTTGATAACTATTATTATTTATAAAATAATTGATATAATAACTTATTCACATGAATGTCATTGCAATATATACATACATATCAATCGTCACGTATGTATAGTCAATAGTGAAGTGAGTATGAGTGAGTGCATGCAAAAATTGAAGTATATAATGGGAAGCAAATTCGCAATATTGAAGGAAGTTGTTTTGCATTGGAAAAAATAACGTGTTTATTCTATAATAGTGCTAATTATTATAATGAAACGTAATAAAAGATTCATCAGAAGGATTTAACAATACAGAGGCCTGCGCAAAATTAATATCTAAATATTTGCAAATTAATAATAATGATTTTATTATATTTCGCAATTCTTTATTTGTTTAATTTCTTCGAAATTGTTTGCATAATATTTAGTACATAATATTTAGTACATAATAAAATGAACAAGTTACAAAATTACTGACGTGAATTCAATATGAACTCGTCCGCATTTTTGGCAATTTTTTTTACATGTACTTCAAATAGTTGAGTTGTGAAATAAGATCCACCAACTACCCGTTCCAATGATCTGGCATCCCGGAAGAATATTGCAGGTGTGGTGTAACCCCCGATCTCATGCTGTCTTCTAATCAACTCGGGAAATT
>JAQFZJ010001002.1:0-13815 GCA_034695645.1 Folsomia fimetaria
CTGAATTTGTAAATAAATATTCTCATGTTGTGGGAGTGGGAGTTTGAAAAGGCCTCACAGAGTTGCTTGGAAGTTTTTCTTCTGCATATTACATAACTCTCCTAACTGATGAGTGAGAAAAATGAGCGAGTGAGACCTCAGATCTGTTTGAGACAGACAGGATTTTGATCCGAAAATTTGCTGACTTTGTACTCTGTTGCAGTCAGTGAATTGCTTGGACCAATTATATCTCGTTTCATTACTTACTTACATCAATCAGCTATTTCTTCATCTGGCAAAGCCGCAAATGTTGCACTTTCCCAGAAAACTGCTCATGTCTGCATCTAATTGATATTATTGCTGCAGGTAGAAAATAGTGATAGTGGTTTGGCTTGAAACTATTTTTAGGCAAGCCAGACATAGTTTAAGGCAAGCTTGCTTGATTATCCCATCCATTTTGATATGTTGTCCATTATAACTTGTGGGATGGCAGAAAATTTGTTTGCAGAGGCAGAAATTGCTTACTGTTTCTCGTGGTGGTGGTAGCAGCATCGTATTACCTGATTAATCTTCTCCAGTGGTTGGAGGCGGAGGGAATGGTAAAGAAAGTCGCCGTTAATTGTGGAGATCAAAGGGAAATCTGAGCCCTTTGTGATGGCATGAGACACACATAAAGATCCTTGTGTAGTAGCAGCTTAATTATTGACGTACTCTAGTTGTACCCTGCTGACTACTTGTGCTGCTACTTCTGATGATGATACTCTGCAACAACAAAACGATTGCTCCAGCCTTGTGCTTTCCCATGAAGAATTTCTGGAATTAGTCCAGGGCACTACTTGAAGTGGAGATGGGTTGTTAAATCTCTCGCTAATTTTAAATGTGAAGGTTTCTTCGCCGTAAGGTCGGTCCATCCCGTTGAATAAGGCTTCAAAGTAGTACACGAAAGAATGTTGTCAAAGGCAGGCAAGCGATTAATTTTTGACATGAGTGAATGTTTTGATGCTAATAAATAGCAAATAACATTTCAAGTTGTTGTTTGAAGGAAATGTAATTATTAAGTAAGATTGGCATCATTAGTTAAGAGACCCGGTAGAAATAGGTGAAGAAATGTAAGCTTTCATCCCAGTCACAAGAAAGTGATAGGTTCACTTAAGACGACGACCTTATGTATTTTAGATTAGTTTCCTGTTGAAAAAGGAAATTGCATGTTTTCCTCAGCCGTATGATAATTACTTTTAAATTAAGATAGACAGTACATCCCATTAGTTGTCAGTCAGCTTAGAAACAGGCGCATTTACAAATTTCATGCTTGTTTTTACATTTTAACATTTTTCTTCTTCGCAAAGACAGAAACCTGGAAAAATTGGAATTTTAAAAAGGGGAAGAACAGGCTGTTATTCTCCTCCTTGCAAATAACAAATGATGCCTAAACGTGCAATTCTCCTACTGACATTTAGTTGGCGTCAATGTCAACATCATCCATCAAGTCATGTAATTGTTCTTGTCTCCTTCTAGGCCGGTTATTTGCAACAGCAGCAACAACAACGCACCGCGGCTGCAGCAGCAGCCGCCGCCGCCGCGGAAAGAGAACGTTCTATTTCTCCAGTGGAAATGCCCGGGGATGATTTTGGAGCTGGTCAGCGTGCTTTCTTAGACTCGATTCGATCCCGTGGGGGACGGATGGTGGTAGTCACGCATCCCAGGACAAAGAACAATCAAAGGGAACTTACCGTTGTCCGAGGAGAGTATCTTGAGGTGAGTGTCATTATTTGTGCAAAATTATAATATCTGAGAAAGTTGGAGGTGTATTTTGAAATGGATAATATTCCAAGTTATACGAATGATGTGTTTTCTGTTTTTACAAGCTGAGGTTTTTTTATATAAACGATTGAGTCTCAGCCTGTCAGGATATGTCTAATTTTTTGACATTCCTACAAAAACCAGCGGACGAACGATAACCATGCAATTTATTTATTTCTCTCATATACATGATTACATCCAACATTATGTATACTCGTTATACATATTATTATACACATTTTAATAATAAGGGTCTGACAATGAGTAGGTCTCTGGCGGCTATCCTCCAAGATTTATGGCATTGGTTGATTTATTCCTAGAGACTAGAGACCAGCAGACCCTCTTGTCTTCTTGCTTCTTCTTCATACAAAATACCGACACATCATCTTCCCTTTCTCTCTCTTTCATATTTTGAGAATTAGAAAATAACAGAGATTGTTCGCTCCGCCTTCACCTAAAAGTGCATCCTAAACAAGATACAATTTCGCCAAAGTTTCTTATTTTGTTTCTGTTACAATTCTATTTTATTTCGGCTTGAAAAACTCTTTCCATTTATGTGTTATATGTTTGAGGGGATCGATTCCCCAGAAATTATGTATCTCCTGGGACGAGAGAAAGAGAGAAAGTTGTTTGGAAGTGGAGCATTATTGTTATGTTGCTTTGCTTCTTCTCTTCGTAATGAAGGGGTACAAATTGGTGTTTAAACCCGGTTTATACAGAGAAAGAGTGTGTTTTTCACTGCTGTGTATTATATTCTGTGTAACACATCTATCTATTCCAATGCACTCATAAATCTGTCCTGGGTTAAGATCCTTTCCTTTTATTGCTTGTTTTACTCATTGGACATCCTGCTCTATCTCCATTATTATTGCTTGCTTGCATTTTGATTTCAAATTGCTCTTTCCTATCGTATTCGGAGGTTCCCCATAAATTTACGGTTTGAAGGAATCTTGCTAGAAACAGAAAAACCGGCTAAATCACAAGAGGTTTGTTTGCCTTGAAATAAGGACATGGATACAGTTTTGTGTAGATGTGTGGCAGATTTTTTTTAGAAACAAGTAAAAAACAAAAAGAATGGTTAAATTGGCAAATGGGATGGAAGTAATATTTTTTATAACAGAATTTAGTCCAGTTTGTGTGTTTTTTATTGTTTTTGTGTGCGTCATTCATTTCATAATACCTGAGATGTAGTATTAAAACATGAGCTGGTGCAGTTAATACTTTAATTTCGTAATTAATGACGAAATTTTATGAGATTATGTTGGGAAGCTCTATTGACATTGGAAACATATATGAATTAATGGGCAGTCCACTTTCACACCGCAACTGCATCCTTCGGGATGATAGCTGTGGGGTGTATTATTGCATCATATATATTTATTAACGAGTAGATTTATTGGGTCATTTACCAAATGATGAAATATTGTCATGATTTATAATACCAAACGGGAGAATAATGCTGCAGTCTTTTTGCTGAAATTGTTACAAAGTATGTCAGAGATAATTTTTGTTTCCTTTTAATTTCAGGTACTTGATGACACGAAAAAGTGGTGGAAGGCTAGAAACTGGAAGAATGAGATGGGTTATGTCCCCCACACTATTGTGTCTCCGTTGAGCGAGTATCCACAAGTAATAATCAATCATATCATTAGAAAAGTAAAAGTTTTTGATATGGATTTTAAAATTCATTTGATTATTTCCAAAGCAGGATTATCCAGACAATGGAAGAGCAGGTATGATTTCTATCTACGTGTTCCAATTCAATCCTTGGATACATTACACTTAGTATTGCTTTCTGTTACTTGTATTTTTTATATGTCGTTGTTTGTTTGTGTTTTGTTAATTGTATGTTTTTCCTCGCTTTTTTGAAGGATACTCTGGATACTAAATTGAATTGATTCTGGCCACCGACAAAAGTACCGCTATACATTACAGCACATACACGCGCGTCTTGTCCTCATTTGTGTACTGCTCGTTCTGCACTTGCTGCCTGTTTATCAATCCAAACATGAATTTTATTCTACTACTACGAGCGACATCCTCGTGTTGCAGTTATATTGTCTTAAAATGGGCTTCAGGAATCTCCACTCGTCTATTCTACAAAATATTATGCGTCGAACAAATTGAATCTGAATATCTTAGAAGCAGTGTGTCAGTCTCAATCTTGATGAGCGTCGATTAGAGTTTTTAAAAATCTTGTCCTACAACTGATCATATTATATTTTATATTTTATTTAAGAAAAGTGGAAAATGTGAAGGGAAAGGCTGAAATTGGAACAAGATTTAGAAAATAGTAATACTGATACCCAACCAATTGCCAAATAAATGCTAGATAAAAGAAATAAGTATAAATTATAATTACAGATAATTAATACTGATTAGGTTAATATTATTAGTGGATAAGTTCATATCATGTCCTCATTTTGTGTTACGTGTATTATTATTATTTTAATGTTTGTGCAGCTTTTTGTCTCATTTTTCGTGTTATTTACTTTTCTGTAAATCATCAAATTAGTTCTGTTCTGTATTGACCAATATATTGTATGTATTTCCAAATTTAAATCTCATTTACATGATGCAATAATAATTATTGTAAAAACATGCCTGGAATATCCATGCGTTTGTTTGTGCCAGCTCTTAATTCTGTAAGATTTAAAACTTTTAAGTAATTAATATAATTTTTGTAGAGCTAAATCATGAAAAGGTGTGATATCTGTATCAAAATTTCGAATGGAATATTATTTATGACAATCAACGTACACCACACCCATAATAAGCAAATTGATGATTTATACGTATTAAATATGATATGCTATGTAATCATTGTCTTGTTTGATTGTTTGTTTGTCACCTCGCCTCGTATTCTGTTTGAATTACAGCTTATTACATGTTTTTAATGTTTTGGGAATATATCACACATATTTTCTATCTATACTTTAAAGCGAAATGCTCTTCCCAGATTTCGAAATGAACTTGTAGAATTTCCACCCAGTTTTGAATTATTCATGAAAAGCTTTTATGTAGAATACACTACGTCATAGGAGGAGAAAGTTCATAAAATTTTTAAGTTGGTTGGTTCAGGCTCTTCCTTTCTCCGGTTCTTGCTTTCTCTTGATTTTAACTATTAATGAAAAGGTTATGCAAGAACTTTTAGGGATGGTTGGTGAAATTTCCCATTTTTGGTGTAAGTAAACCTAATGCATACAATGCTTTAAGTGAGAAGTTACATGCACGTGTACACAGGTAAGTGAGGTTGGACTTTACAAAAGTTGTGCTTCTGTTAAGAATTTCCAACAATTTGATGCTTTTCATACTCTGTTTTTAGTGAATTTTAGATGGCTTAAATTAAGAAAATGTGGTAACCTTCTCTGCTAACCTTGTACTCAATTAATTACATTCACTTGAGTGAAGCTGTGTTAATTTGCATATGTAATTAATGACCAGGTTAAACCCATCAAGTTGGTGGTTTTTGGGGTAGCGCAGATGGTAATTTTACAGTGGGGGTTGTGGTGAAAGTGGCAGTACTTAATTTTATTACTTTGACATGATGCCAGCCAGATTGAATGGTTTAAGCAATAAAGTAGAGAGGTGCTGTGCAAAAAACTCAGCTAATTGGTGAATTTGTGGTAGAATAATATATACGAGGTAAAGTGTCAGCATTCTTCAATAAGTGAATTAGTGGGAAGATTTTGCACTATGTTTAAGACATTGCTTAAGCTTCATGTGTCAATGCTTTAATTTTGGGATTTTATCAGCTTAAACTAACTTTCTTAACATCCCAACATGTATCTGTATACTTTTACTATAGGCCGATGGTCTTCTCCCAGCTCTACCATCAGCTCAGACGACGACTTTCACTATCGCATGGAAAAGTCGCCGCCACCACCACCCCCACCACCATCGGGACAACGAAATGCATTACCTGTCCAGCCAAAGTCACCCAACAAGAAGAAACGTAAGTTATATTTAAGGCAAAGCAAGAAGCGACGCTGCTTGATAGTAAATGTCACCTTAACTCGGATACTAACACCACCATCCCGTTTGAAGTGTAATATTTACTTTCCCCACATTTCTTCCTATCCGAGAAAGGATCAAATGAGAAATTGGGAAATTTATGACAAAAGCTTCCTTCTCATTTCAATATTTATCTAGTTCGGCTGCTTGCATACGTATTAGGTACAACACAGACGAACTGGTAATAGATTTCTGGTGGTGCAAAGAAAGTAACCATTTTAAACTTTATGACAAATCGTGTAATTTACTTATCAACACTTTTAGTAATTATCTTCCTTTTGCTAAAATATTTATCATGCCATCCTTTTGTATTATAATCCTGGCATCTGTTTATGTTTATACACGTCATGGCGTCATTCTTCTGCACAAAGTGGTAAACTTTCGCCATTTATCCAGTCATAATGTAGGGGTTTAGAATCATAAAATGTCTGAAGTACGGATGATTGCAATAGTAAGTGCATATTTTCTGTAAGAAAATTGGAACTCTTGTGGTTGTGTGGATGGTGGTGCGGTGTACATTATAAACTTGGTTATGGCGTCGCATTCACTCAACTCGCGTAGTCAGTCAGTTAGCGTTTGTTACTCCTGAACAATTTACATTTCCGAATTCCCTCTACTTCTGTTAAACTGCCCGTGTCAGATTTACGCGTGAGATGTTATCAAGTGTTGTAATATTTCCACTTGAGAATTATTAAATGAGTTGGAAACCACAACAAGACTTATTTATTGTTATTATTATTATTATCATCTTCACAACAACTACACACAATGTTAGTTTGTTGAAGACATTCTCTAACTTTGTCAACTTTCTCTTTTTCCAGCTCGGGATGACGATCTGATGCAACAAGAATTGAAGAATGTGCTCACCCTCTTCCGAGAAAAGAGGAAGATTGAGATCCAAAAGACGCCGGAGGTTTATATCAACCAGCATTCAAGTGTGGAAGAGGTCCAGGAATGGTTGAAGGTTAAGGGCTTCTCCGACCGGATACGGAAACAACTGGCAAACATGAATGGAAATGAGCTATTTAGTTTGAAAAGGGCACAACTTGAGGCATACTGCGGAAAGGAAGATGGTCATAGATTGTATTCACAAGTCACAATTTCAAGAACTACTACTGGGGTAGGTGGACGTTTTAAAATTAAATTGAGTACATTCTGTATGTATTGCATGGTATTTGATCAATTTATTTTTTCCAGTACAAAACTGCCCGATCTTCTGAACTTAGGGCAATTTTGGCTAAGGCCCGTGCCAAAGTAGAGTCGAGTAACTTTGAAGTGAAAAAGACTTCCGTATCACCCGAACCCACGTACACCGCACCCACAAAGGCTGTTCGAAATAATAGCAGTTCGTCAAACTCCAATCCAGCCAGTCCAGTACCACGACCCATAATGGGAATGAACAACAATAAAAGTCCGGTTACCAAGTTCAAGCCTAAATCAAAATATGACGACGACTCAGATGACACACCTGTCATTAGTTTTGGACTTACTGATGAATCAGAGGATGAGTCGGATGACGATGCTTCCAAAAATAAGGGAACGTTAGGGAAAATGCTAAAAAAGAAAAGAGGCGAAATTTTAAGAAAGTAGAAACGCAAAATGTGGATGATGCAGCATCGAATTATTTTTATCATTGAATTCTTAATTTTGATTTATATAATTTGCAGTTCGTGGGATTATTTCTTTTCAGTCTTTATTATTACAAGTATTTTAAACTTTAGTATTCAAAATGTACAATTCATTCTTAATACTTCTTAACATCACCACAACAGCCCAATTACAACGAAATGTCAAGGTGTCAAATTTGTATATAACTTATAGTTATTGACCCAAGGTTTAATTCACCAAGTGTAAGTACATAAAATTGATGAATGGTAAATCATTTAAATAAAGGAATATAACATGAATCTATAAAATCTGTTTCAATAAAATCAATGGACATGAACTATGGCATGAATATAAAATCATAATATTATAAATTATGCCATACACACATATAGGTACAACATACCATGTTGTATGGGTATATTTGTATTATTTGCATTTGATGATTCCATTCTTGGGTAACGATAGGCTGAGCAACAGAATCGTCAGGAAAACATGTCTTCGGGTGTTGTCTTCTGTATTTTCAAACTTTTCCTATTGTCTATATAAACAAATAAATGATTTAATCGATAAGTTAGATACATTAATTATCAGCGCATAACTAACACAACCACTATTAACAAAATAACAAAATATCAAAGGTTCATTATTTTAAGCGTTTAAATGACGCATTCGCATGGAGGGCACTCAAAGTTGGTTCTGTGTGGTTTCCTCATTTTTTGGGGATTATTTTAACTGATTTTTTTATTCAAACTATAAATGTATTATGGAATGTCAACATCAGCTAAAACAATTTGAATTTGTAGCCAAAAACCTATTTAACTAACTTTAGGGGGTGTGGCCGACTCGAAACAGGTCTAGTATTATAGCCGCTCCAGGTAATAAACCATAATTTAATTGGCATTTAATTAACTTTAATAAGAAGAAGATAAGTTTAACAATTCATCCTTAATTAATTAATAAACTAATTAATTAATGTATACAACAAAATCGAAATTATAAAGTGTATTTTAATCAATTTAATCTTCGTCATCCGACAAACCGGACTCTGTCGCAGAAAAATCATCTCCTTATGATTCACTCTCCGATTCTGTTTCTGATTCTTGTGGAGTTGTAACTTGCAGATCTGCGGTGGTAAAGAACCCACGATCTAATAATTATTGTTCTAAAGATTGCTTCGTAAAGGATGCGGGATTTAACTCATTGGCTGAAATATAACAAATGTGAGCATTATATGAATGCCTGAATCTAGAAATGGACAAAAAAAGAAAACAAAATTACTGTATTTCTTTGTTTTCGGTTTCTTTGTGATCTGTACTCGTTTAGGATTGTGTCCGGCAGGAAATTCTATAAATACATAAATAATGAGCACTAAATATAGAGTCGAGTGTCAATAGAATCTCAACGAAAGGGTTGTACCGCTTACCATTATCCTTCCTTTCTAAAAACTTTTGGACCGTCGTTAAATAATAAGCCTAAGAGATCTTTCATCAATAGTCGATTCTCTTCAAAACAAGCCTGTTCTTCTTCAGTAAATCCATCGAAAAAATCAGAATATTCTTTGTCGGTGACTTCACCATACGAATCACACTCCACATCAAGACAACCACAAAATGATGCTGCATACTTACTGAAGTCATTGCTCGTTGCAAAATTTGAAGCTTCGGCAACAAGCAAAAGCTTGAATTTCTATCAGTCATGTAATGTCAATCAGTAAATAGGTTACTCGTGATGTTATATAAGTCAAAAGTCAAGTTTCTGTCCATTACCTTCCGCAAAGCCACAATGGAAAGCACCTTCAAAGGTGATGATAAATGAGCAAGGGCTTTGATAAACCTAAAATAAGTCCTCAATTCATCAATATAAAGACATTGAAACAATTATGTACAATATGCTTAATATAATCTAATGACTGCATTACCCATTGAAATGGATGCATAGCAATCTTTGTACATGAAGTATCTTACATGAAGTATCAGAAGATCTTTATACAAGTCTTCCGAAGATGATCCAATAACATTACGTATTTTTTAAAGTACTTGGGCAGAATGATGCGCCATGACGAATATGACTAAAATGATGATAATTCACCCTGTAATAAAACACGGATTAGATACATTTGGTTGAGGAATATACTGAATAGGAAAAAACTTACGATTTCGTAAAGAAATCTTCGACATGACCGCAAAAAAGGGACAACCATTCTGACAAATATAGGTAAGACCTTTTCAGACCTTCCCCATCATCCTTGTGCTTCCAATGACCATGTCGAGTGAACCAAGTCTCCAGCTAATTTAAATTCATGGGTTTGAAATCTTCAGGAAATAAAGTATGGCAAGAAAATCCTTGCCATACGAAGAGGTGACCTTGTTGAAATTTAACAGATAAATTTAAACATAATTTCTCAACTTCTTTCCCGTCTTGTTCATGATCTTGGATTTCCTGTTGGTATTCAAATGAAGGAAATAACATTGGCATTTAAAACATGGATTGATTTAAATCAAACTGGATTGATATTGTTTATGGTGCTCACCTCCTACGCACATATTTGAAAATTTTTTGTAAATTATTTAGATTTTTTTGTTTTGGTAAATCTAACATGTGCGATTTGATCCGATTCGTCACTAGTGATAACCTGGTCATAAATCTTGAAATTCATTTTAGCGGTCAAGTCCTTGTAATTATCTCAATTTGGTTTCCAGTCTGGATGAGGAACTACTTTACATGCCCCGGCGAACCCGCATCCGGTTCGCCGATATTCCAGAAAATTGACAAATGTGCAAAATCAACATTTTCCATCATTTGCAGCTTGTCGTTGCTGGGCTGGTGTGTCAGGGGGTGTAACTAGGGTTGCGGGTGGAGGGTGTGAGTGGACGAAGCTCACGTGGCGAATAGTACCTATGACACACTTGACTTGCCCTGACAGCACCAGTAAACCAGATAAGAGATCCATTTGCAGGAACGAGAGAGGAACTTGTGCACTGGATGGAAGCCACTGGAGAACTCTCCTCATTTTGATTAATATCCGGTTGAGGTTGATTTTGCTGAATTTGATTATCAACAGGGACCATTTGTTTGTTGACGCCATGAACGTTACGAATTTTAGGAGGCGGAGAAACACCAGCAAACTGGACACCTTCGCTTGTTTGTCTTGATTTCCTATCGGTTGGTAGAATTACTTGTTTCCTAAGGCGTCTTGGTTTCACTTTCCCATCCATTAATGCTTGACGGCGAGCGATTCTTTTGATTCTGCGTTCGGCCTTTTCTTTTTGCACAATATCAAATACAAATAAAAATCGCTCGTCTTTCTTTAAATTCCATTTGCTTTTCAGGATTTAATGGACGAATATTTGGGTCGCGACACTCTACATTATGCATTTTTAAAAATTCCAATTGAAAGCAATTGAAATTTCGTGAATACACCCCATACATATTTAAGGTGTATCTTGAATGAGGGGGAATGGCCAAGAGAAGTTTGCATGATCATGTATTACACTGATAAAGGATACATTGTCATGCAAAGTTCTCTTGGCCACACCCCCTCATGCAAGATACATCTTAAATATTTATGGGGGGTAAAATGCACATGTCTCAAATAGCCTCAACTTTCTCCACTTTCACCCCCTTCATTTGAACTCGTACAGCTTAGAAATTCAAAACGCTTTTATATTCTTAAAACTATTATTTCCGCTCGAAAATGCGACATTTATTGCTTATGTGCGCACTTTTCTGTGACTTAGATCAGCGCTTAAATAAGCCATGTTAAGCCATACAGCACAGAAACTCAAAACGTATGCGTATCTGGGTTTTGATCTAATGGCGGCGGTAATTCCGATATAAATTTGTCCAATTCACGGCTCCGGTCCATATAACGCGTCTGTTCTATGTGGCTCCCAAGACAGCGGAAGCGTAAAGGAAAGTCTCACCATGCGGTGCTACCGTACTCACTTGAATTCACATGTTTAAGATTTACTACAGCAGCTATAACTCTATTTAGGTCTTTGCCGGAATTGAATTCCTCACTGTCGTTCTCCCACTTCAACTCTCATACATTAGGGTTTTTTTAAGACAGTGGACCCCTTCCCCCCCCCCCGACCTAATCTCAAGTAGAAAATCATTGAAACTCCGAAAGATGTTTTGTTAATAGCTGGATATTGGGGTCATTATTTCCAGCATTGAACAGTTAAGTCAGGAATATATTCAATAGGTCATATTTTTCTTGTTCGTCCATCTTTATCTGAAAGGAGCGGGCACTTTTGCTGAATGTGAGTGTATCAATTTTCGCCAGAATGTGTTCGTATTCAATCCAGCAGCTAGACTTAACTTTACCGGTCTTTTCTGGGACGAAACTAGTCTTTGTGGTTACTTTGTAAAATAGTACTTTGATTTCTTCTTTCTCTATCTGTGCAATATACGATTTCTGATCGTCCGCACACACTACCCAGTCATTTACGGATCCGTTATCAATGCAAACTTCAGGTTTCTTCTTAACTCCTTCTATTTCCTTAAAAGTCAAACATTCGGTGCCTCCAGAGGTCTCGTAAGCGATAATTTTATTGTCCTTTTTCACAAAGCGATGACCCTTTTGTGTTCCGTGAATAATCTCAGATCTATCATTTCGTTCTACTAGACGATGCTCCGTCACCGCAGATTCGATATCTTCTGAAGAAACTGATATAAATATACTGAATTCCGTCAATATGAGTCTTGCACCTGAAGATCTCGGTTGCTGTCAAAATTGTTTCTCCTCTAAGAGAGCAATTCTAGTCAAACGCTTGGTAGTCCCCCCGTTTCCATCAGAAGGACCTTTTCCATGGGCTGTCGCGAAAAAGTTCCATTCGGCGGGCATACCAAAATCTCGCTCATGATAGTAATGGTTATATTTAGTAAAAATGTACTATTTATTATCCTTAATTTAAAACCGGAGGGTTGTGTCATCATTGTCCAATTTGGATGGACCGTTAGATCGGCCTTTCTATGGCCTCGGCTCTGGAGGAATTATTCGAGGACATTATTTTAACTTAGGCCTCGACAGTTTACTAAGAATTTGGGTGGCATAATATCCGGATTAAAAAGTGTTTGCCGGTTGAAGTTTCGTCGTGAAGTCAACTTTGTTATTTAACCGCAATTAATGGTTCTCCGGACAACCTGCCACTAATTTGGAGATTCATTATATGGTCCATCCTTACTCCATTTAGTTTCACTGTAAAACTAACTGGTGCACGGTGAAACTAAGTGGACCCGGATGACCACGGTTGTTTCACTTTGAAACTACGTTGAGCAGGATTGAAGAGTTTGGTCCAACGTGCCACTTAGCCGAGGAAAAATGAACAAGTTAGTTTCAAAGTGAAACTAACTCGTCCATCCCACTGACCTTAGTTTCAAAGTGAAACTAACCGGTCCATCCTACCGACCTTAGGGTGCCCATTACAGGTATTAATGCATAGGGCGTCAAGGTGCATAAAGCACATGAGTATGAATGAGGTATGATTTTTCACCCCATTCAAACTGAGATGGGTTATCTAACTTAGGGTTATGATTGCAAGGAAATTAATCTTACTTAGGGTTATATGTTCTTTGTGGTTAAAAATTAATGCATTAGGTGTATCCATTTTTGTATCGGTTTATTATTGTTTTGATGATTAAATCCTACATTTGATATATATAACGGTCCAAATTTGTAGTAAATTCATTTATTAAAACTTGCATCACTCCAAAAATCACTGCAAGTGTTAGAAAAATCGCACAGTAATAAGTGATAGCTCAAAATACTCAGGATGAGTTGTGCTAATTAAGTAAAATTAACAGAAAAAATTTCGATTCCCAAAGCATTCACCACTATTTTTTTAAAGATTTTGCATGGTGGAAAAACGGTACCCTTTTTGCCCTGCTATAAATTTGATCAGATTTGAGTTGCTGGACCCCAAAAACATTAAGTTTGTTATTTGGTTGATGAAAAAACTTTTACTTTTCATGAGATTTGACTCCATTACTTGTGTTGTTGATCATTACTTAACCAAAGCTAAAACTTGTACAACTTTCTTTCACCAAAATAACAAACTTGATGTTTTTGAATGTTTTTGGGGTCCGGGATTTCGAATATGACCTTCATTTAGTCGTGGGAAAGAGTGATATGATGTTATCTCACTTTTTTTAAAAGATTTATAGCAGGGCAAAAAGGGTACCGTTTTTTGCACCATGCAAAATCTTTTAAAAAATAGTAGTGCGTACTTTGCGAATCGATATTTTTTCTGCACCAGGTTAATTTTAACTTGGTAGCACAACTCTTCCTGAGTATTTTATGCTATAGCTGATCACTGTGCGATTTTTCTAACAGCTTCAGTGATTTTTGGAGTGATGCAAGTTTTGGGTGTAGTCTCCCATAAGCTAATGTTTTAGCTTTGCAAAACTTGCATC
>JAQFZJ010001003.1:0-13805 GCA_034695645.1 Folsomia fimetaria
CTTGTGAGATCTCATTATACGGTTTTACTCGAGTTAGGGGAAGCCACTTCTTCGATTGGTGTCATGTTGAAGGTACACGACGAGAAGATAAATATCAATGTCATATATGCGATTAGTAATTTATGCACTTATATAACTTGATATATTGTCCACAATTTTTTATAGGGCTTGGTACATATTACAGTAATACGCGAACTGCTAAGTCGGATCCACGCGGCTAACTACATTTACACCAGTTTTGAAAACGCCATTAAAGAGGTGTTGGAACACCCCGTAGCTTACATAATAGACGAAGAAACTGGAATGACCACAATTGGAACTGAGCTTGGTGAAGTTCCATGTTCGTTCAGTGCTTTGTCTATTTTCAATTTGAAATATCCATGGTCCATGTTCATGAGAAAAGAATCGCCCTTTAAAGACTCCGTAAATTACGGGTGCGTTCTTTGTTGTTATCAATTTACAATCTGTATTCCATGTTACACGATTGTATTGGATATGTAATTGCAGGCTACTTCGAATTGACGAAAGTGGTTTAAGACGAAGGATGCAAAAAATGTGGATACCACACGCTTCAGAATGTGTTCCGTCAATGCGCTTTACCAGTATTAAAATTAGTCAGGTGTACACTGCATTGGGCATTTATTCTGTTGGACTATTGATTTCAATCTTGTGGCATTTTCTCTTTGAAACGAAATATTTTTTCAGACGGTGGTGGTATTCTGGACAAAATATAATGGTCTCTGAATACAAATAATTCCATAATTCTATAGTATAAATATATAATAGTTTATAGAATTGGGTTGGGAATATCTCTTTCTTTATACTACTACTAACTACTACAATATACCTATACATACTGCATAATTCAATGAAATGGAGGTCATTTTATTTTATACAAACTCTTCATGCATCTGCATAGGTTCAGTATGCTATTTGATGACGAGTAGTGAAGACCGTTTGACCGAGCAGGGTGTCACTAGATAATTTATATTGTCTCCTTTGTTCACCACCAACAATCAAAATTGAATATAGACAAACATTCTACTTAAGATATGAACTATATTCATAAGTATTGAGTAAGTAATTAGATCAGAAATTACGATGATGAGACGAAATATAAAAAGGACAGCCCGAAATAAGAACAAAAACAAAATACAAATAAAAAACTGAATCATTGAATAATAGTTAAGTATGGTGAGCTCGGGCAAATATTATAGAAAACATGGACGGAGCTATACTGAAGATTGTTACGCGAGTAAAATAAAAATAAAACTTTAATTAATACTTTCCAAACCATCTAATCCTAATCATGTTTTCCGTTGCAGTGGGACAATATCTACAAGTATGATGTGCATGTGGAAAACAGTAGTGCAGGAATTCAATTGAAAAGTGGTTACGCAGTTTATATCTTACGAGAACTTTCATGGATGCTAAATTTTAGGCACTGGATTTGTTAAAGCATTTATTATAAAGCTGCTATCACAATTGTTAATCTTAATGTTTTTTCAGTTTTACAATTTGTCCAACTATTGGCACATTTGAGTTTGAAAAAGCTGAAGAGTTTGGAGTCGATTTATTCGTAGCCTCGTATAGCCTAACAAAAAGTAGAGCTGAAATTGTGGACCCAACGTTTGTTATTGGATCATCAAAGTATGTATTAAGTCTCCTACTACAATTAAGCATAACATAACTATATTTTACGTAAACTGAATATTTGTGCAGAATAATTGCACTAATGAACCACAACTTTGAAGAAGGAGTTGGTTTCAGCTTTCTCCAACCATTTCAATTTTCGTTATGGATTGCAGTATTTTTTCTTGGCATTGTGTTATTAGCCAGCTTCGTGTTATTTGGATATTTTGAGAAGTACACAAGAATGGAGCTACTTTTTCATGGGATAGCTTTGCTGCTTCAGAAAAGTAATTTATGTCAACAATGGTGTGTTTTAATTCCATTGTTATGTCAATGTGTTTGTGGGAATCTATAGGCACCACCGATGTCAAATTCGCCCACACATCGGCGCAAACTCTGTCGTGGACTACTTTAATAATTACTCTAATATTATCAAGTTACTACGGTGGATCACTTATTTCATTACTTACTGTTCAACGATATGAAATAGACTCACTCGACGCCTTGTTGAGATCCAAGTACAAAATCCTCCTTGAACGAGGATACAATACTGGGTCTCCAGTGCAAGCTATTTTGGAGGTGGTTGAACTATTTTATTTTGCAAAGAGTATTACAATATTGCAATATTACAAAATTTTTCACTGTGAATAGAATCTTACAAAGGAGCCATTGGCAAACCTACTCCTTGAGAAAGCCAAAACATCGGGGTTTTTCTTTAACGATTTTGAGGAAGGTATCAAAATAGTAGGATGTTCTGCAGTAAGCCATGTGCTCGATGAAGAAACAGCATTTGGAGCCGTGGAATCCATGCCTTGTAGTTGGAGTATGATTCCTGTGTTAGCGATCAAGTACCCGTGGTCCATGTTTGTTCGAAAAAATGTGCATTTCCGAAAGCATATTAATGCTGGGTATGATTAATTATGTAATTTATTTAGTAACTAAAAGTATTTGTCATCGAAGTTGCATTTGGTTGTAATTAATGTTTGGCAGATTATTAAGACTCGACGAAAGTGGGTTCCTCAGCAGAGCAAAGCACAACTACATCCCACGCCGGCGAGAGTGTTCTCCAAGGACTGCATCTCAGCCTGAAGATATCAAGGAATCAATTGCAATGACCCACGTTTTCTCTGCATTCAAAACGTATGGAGGTGGAATTATTATTTCATTTATGATCCTTTGCTGCCACGAGAAGAACATGATTATATTCTATTTCAGTAACGGTAGAAAATCGACCAGGCTGTTATTGCTAACAAAGACTCTTATTAAATAAAAAATGCAGTATATTTATATTTTATTAATTGTTAGTTATAAACTAATAACCGAAGTACGAACTGCTCATATGAATTGAATAGAGCAACATTTAAATTATTAAAGTAGCCCATCATTTTCAAAAAGAACGGTGCGTAGTCTTATTTGTCACTGTCACAACCTATAAATGAGCTAACTGGACCACGACGAATTGCAGACTCATCCATAACCATTCGTTAAGAATGTGAACACTGCGGAAAATTGGAGTTGCAATTAGATTCTGTAACCCCATACAAAATGGCACGAACATGGGTTGGTAACTTTTCATGGAATCCCAGTTTTTGACCGAAATACGATGTTGAAAATCTAAAATAGAGCCAAATTGGATCATTCATCCACTTTCTGCAAATCATTGCAAAATTAACTCACGTATAAATCGGCATGAAATACTCTAACCCTCGGCCTACAATTTGAGCATGTCTGTTAGAATCACAAATGATTTTTTCCATACACTCATAATTGGATTGAATAGACTCGATGGACAGTAAAATGTTTTTGGCTGCTAAATTTAATGATGTGTATGGATGGATATTTGGTTCCCACATTGACCTTCTTGTTCTCCTCAACATTCTTGAGTTCGTCATTAGGTCGTCCTCAGCTGTATCCTCAGAATCCTCAGTCCATCCAGCGCTAGTCTTATCTGAAATTATGAGAAAATCGTTTTAAGAACCTGTAAATTTACACACCTAGACAAAAGTACATTTGTACATTTTCATATACCTTTGTTGATATTACCAAATCCAACCTCTGCTTCAATTCGGGCAGGTCTCCTTTTCTTTTTTCTTAAACCACTATTGCTAAAGTAAGATGTAACAGTGTTTACAATTCCCGCAGCTGCACCCCCACCGCCAACGGTGCCTGTTGTGGATGTGGATGTCCCTGTGATAGTTTATTATTATTTCTCAAGTATCAGTATATCGAAATTCAATGAATATTATGAAAACTAACCGGTTAAAGTCGGGTTAGTTGCCGTTGTTGTAAATCCAAACCCAAAGAGCTATATGAAAGAGGCAATGCACATTGTTAAGAATATGATACGTCAAGAAATAAATAATGTCCTATGTCGAACCGAGAGAAGGGATGCCAGCAAATTGAAAAGAAAGGCCCCAAAAGAGACGAGAGAAAGGGCACTCAATAAAACATCAAGCAACGAGAAATTTGATCCACCTCCATGACCCCCACTTTCTGCGTGCTTATCATGTTTAACCTCGTGTTTCTTTTTTTTCGACCACCCCCATCCATGCCCAGGACTGGCTTCTAATTCAGTAGATTGTTGGTAGTGATGCTCTCCGTTTTCTGGTTCATGCTCCTCTGGCTTATTTCTTGAACCTTGATTCCAGTCTCTCCACAGTGAAGACAGTCGTCCACGTTCTGACTTTATTAGATTAGAATGATGTGGATAAGTAATTGGGTCAGGAGAATAAGCAGGAGAGTCCAGTAACTTAATTTTTGAATTCGTAATTAAAGGACTACGACTATTCACTGCAATACGACGGGCTTGATCCATACTGATATTTCCTCTGTTTTCAAGAACTCAAAAAGGTTTAATCTATGTATCTGTATGTGCTATATAGTCGGTGTAAATCATGTTTAATTGTACCACTTACGTCATATGATTTCCCGATGTGAGAAGAATCTTCAATATGATGAAGAATAAAGGGACGATACTCTTCATTTTCCAAAATTATATTGAGCCAAGGGGTCAACTATTAGTTTTCTCCATTTACCACGGTACTCAGTAGATAACATTGCGGACGGAATGCTGATGTTTGCCAGACTGGTAGTTGAAATCTGAATTTGGGAAATAATAATTAATAATAATAATGACATCTGAGATCGTGTCACTGTCTAACCATGATGCATTTACAGTGAATTTGCATGTTTTGGATGTTAAGAAGAGTCAAATTCATCAAGCGTAAAAAACGCAATGCTGGTTTTGAACAACACTTGTACATATATGTATGTTACATGTGAAAGTAACTGTGAAAGGCATATGCATGAAAATAACTCACGAAAGTCATCGAGGTGTCCGTTTATGTATTTTTAAAATATTGAGTTGCATTTTATTCCCAAGTTAATAACTAATTATTCCTTACATTCCTTATGATTAAGATCATAACCTAGATATATTACATTTTAGGGATATATGGATAAAACTTGTGAAATAAAAAAAATAATTCAAAAGGTGGGTGCTTATGCTAAAAGATTTAATGTTTTTCAGCAAATGAAGTGAAACTATCAATTTTTATTCAAAGTTTATTCACAGTTGATTATAGTTAATATATACACCAATGGAATATAGAATGAAAGGGCTACCGAGAACATTGGGGATATTGAGCAATACAATTAGATTCTGTAACCCCATATAAAATGGCATCCAAATGTTCAGGTAAATTTCTATGTAATCCCAACTTTTCTCCAACAAAAGATGAACTGAAACTAAAAAGACAGAAACTCAGTCACACGACAGTGTTAACAGTGTGACAACTACGAGTTAATATCTAAACATATAGGTAAATAAATATTTAAACACTCAAACCTGTAAAATGGCATCAAGTATTGGAATCCACGTCCAACAACTTTTGCCTGTCGATTCCCATCGCAAAAAACTGCAATGCAAATGAAAATTGCGATATAAAATTAGGAGTTAGGTGTAACGTAATAAACCAATATTCAAATTTACCTTTTGGAAGGCATTCATGCTTTTCAATCATCGCGTCAATGGATTTTAGAACATTTGCAGCCAACGTATTTGCAGCCGTCGCCCTATCCACGTACAAATTCAGTACAGTGCGTTTCTCTACAAGTATGCCATTTAATTATTACAATTATTCTTTACACCACTAAAATATTTCAAGCTTACTTCTAATGTAAATGAAAGTTTCAGCCGGTGCAGAAGTTGTTGTTTCGCCGCCACCACCGGTCCCAGTATCAATTGTGGTAATAATAGGACCTATGTATATTCATTTTAATAACACTTAATTCCACAACTAATGTAATTTTCAGAGAACAAGTGCAATGCGAACCAGTTGACGTCAGTCCTTGAGTTGTAGTAAGCTGGAAAAAGAAAAGATTAGATCATTGCAATGATTAAAATTGTCGAATTTATTTATAATTCTTACAAATAGTGCATTCATCAGTAAGTTTAGAAGAAAAATTCCGAATGACATGAAAGCTAACGCAGTTAGTGCAATGTCAAAGAAAGAGTGAACTCCAGTTCCTCCCCCAGAATCCCAGCCCCACCCCGACCCCCATCCTCCAGAATCTCTCGGTGAACTGAAAACATGTGAATAAATAAATTTTAAATTCTAAGGGAAGGGATATAGGGAATTTTAAAAACGTACGCAATCAAGCTTGTATTCTGATACGATGCCCCAAACGTCAGTTTAGTAGTTGCTATAAAAAAGAACAATAATTTTGTGCACTTTCTCCAAAACATGTTTCACGGACACCAGCTCAGGGTTAAATGTTTTTGTTTGGAACACAAAACTAAAGTTTCTAAAATGACAAATCCCATATTAATTACATTACTTTAAAATCGTATTTGATTTATGTGAAACAAAAACTATCCGAGTCGAATCTAGCTCAAGGAATGACATCGATGTGGAATAACTTGCGTGGCAAAGAAGATAATTTGTTCAAGTTCAAGTGGAACGTTTTCCTTGAAATCATACCATATAAGAAGGAAGGCTAAAAATTAATTTGCATACACGAATTCGCGTGTTTTGTCTCATGCATGATATCGTTTATAGGAATGTTGCAGACACTTAATTTATAATTATTAATTACCTAGAAAATTAGATCCATGTTTGATAAATTATAATCTGGCAAGTACTTTTCTAAAGATAACATTTTTATTACAGCTTTTTTAAGTAGATGCATTAGGTCACATGGACTCGTATGATAATTACTATAAAACTGACAAAGTGCAAGCTCAAGTATAAAAGTAAAATAATAATTGGCCGTGAAACTTTCACGGTGAAAGCATAGAAGCATACAAATGCAACTCAATGCACCCGTGCAGTTTAGCTTTATTTGCATATTATTACTTCCCTCTATTAGAAAGCTTCTAACCATACAATAACTTGGATGAATATCTTTTGATTTTCCGAGATTTCATAATGTAGCGTAATGTAAATAGTTAATAATGCGAATAATACGAATTTAGTGGAATCTTCATCACAACCTGACAATTTCTCAGGAGAAATCATCTCGGCTTTCACCATTGGTATTTAGATTACACATAATATAATTATGGAATGGAGAGAGAAAGTGGTTGTGATGTTGATGGGGCAATGTGAGATTTTTGGTCGGTGGTGGTGTTGTTGGCTGGTGGTGGAGTAGGCGGAGTGATGCAGAAAGTTGTCCAAGTTTGACGCCACAAAACGCAGCTGGAATATTGTGGAAAGTGGCAGCACACACAGCGAACACTGTCGGCAGTCAAGGCTTCCCTCCGGAGCTGTTGTACATCCGTCGAGGCAGAGGACGACCAGAATCGCCATCATCCTTCAGTTGTTGACCAGGGTGGAAGGCGAGATGTCAGAGTTAACAAAAACAAACATTCAAACTGCAATCAACCCGGGACTGTCTCGTCCACAAGTCAAAGTGGAGGCCGCCGAGGAGGAGGAGGAGGACCTCCCTCTTCATCAACAACTGCACCCACATGAAGATGTCCCAGAACCGGAGGGACTCTCTGTGGAGGTCGAAATGACCACGCATCAAGAGGACGAAGAGGAGGAGGGGGACCCACCAGAGTATGAAGAGGAAGAAGAAGAACAGGAACCACCAGAACCGGTTGCTCCCTGTACTACCACACCCACTTCCATACCTGGGAAACAACCAACCCTTCCCATGGTTCACCATCCTCATCAAGTTCAACAAAAGTTTCAAGATGTGCGGGTTGATAATTGGGGGAACTACTGTTTGCAACGCTTGCAAGTTATGTTTGAAAGAGGGGATTTTTGTGATTTAACAATGCAGTTTCACACCAATCAGCTATTGAAGGTAATAATCTAGTGGATGTTGTTTTTGGAAGAAACGATCAGATCAGTCATAAATAGTGGTTTGTTTGTGGTATTGTTTTTTAATCTACTTATTGGCTTTTGTTACAGGTCCATCGTGTTGTCGTAAATCTTTGTACAGAATACTTTGCAAATTTAGAAAGATTATTCGGCCTAACGGACGGTGTTTTAATATTACCAAAAGATGTAGAATATCAAGCAATGGTTACGATTGTAACGTAAGTGCACAATTGAATTATAATGTCTTTAAAAAAGTTGTTGATGAGGCTAATTGTAGTGTATGTTATCTTTGATAGGTTCTTTTACACTGGAAAACTTGAAATTCGTGGAAATTTATTTAATGAAGTCTACAGGTGAATGTGTATAATAAACTATGTGGCGTCTGTTTGTTTTTGTATAATATCTCTGCGAGCATTTTCTCACGTAAAATATATATGTTTTTATAGGACGGTGAAATTGATGAATATTACAATACTTATTAAGGTAAGCACATTTCAGATGTCCGATACCTTATTATTAAGGTACTCTAAGGTCTCACTAAGTTAACTTATTTTATACTGTTTAAGTTGTTGGAAGCTCATGCTAAGAAGCCGACAGTCTCCGCCAAGAAAGAACAAAGTCGTCCAATAATGTTTAAACAAGCAGTTGAAATAGGGAGACCGTTAGCCAGGTCACAGGTTTCGCCTGGAAGTGGAGGATTACAAATGACAGGGACTCCAGTAAGAATAGGAGGAACAACCACTCTTGCAATTCAAGGTATAACTAAGTATAGATATGTTGGTTGAGTCGTAACATACTAATAAATTCATTTAGTCCAGAGTATTAATCACATTTGTGATTTAATAATAAAATTACCAATTTCCTAATAAGAAACAACGTGCATTTTCCTCACATTTGAATGTAATGTTAATGCAGGAGCAGGTGGAACAAAAACATTGCAAGTGACCACGCCTGGAGCCAAACTTCCTCCAGGGGTCAGAACCAAAACTGTTCTAGCCCGTGTACAACCTCAGGGCATGAGACTCAACCAACAAGGTCTCTCCAGGATTACGAACTCTAAAAAGTAATAAGCATCTATTTATGCATCCCTAGCATTGCAAATCTGAGTATAGTGATTTTAAACTTTAGTTTAAAAATTTATACTAATTAAGATTGCCAATCTGGAAAGAAAGAAAGTACAATCCAGGACGAGAGACCATGATAGCTGACAAGTTAGTAATGCTGTGCTAATATGCAGTTCGCTAGTCGCGTTTTATTATTTACTGACTTATAATTAACTAGGTGGCACTCACATGGAAAAGACGAGCCTGCGCGTCCGACCCGCTTTGGTGAGTTGTGCATTAATTAAATCCCAATCATATCTTAGGTATGGCCTCACCAAACGACTTGACTAGAATCTAATAAAATGCATTACTATTCTCAGAATGGGGTGATCCTGACGATGATCCACTCTCTCTAGCTCCTGCAAGTGTCATTAGTCATACGTTGATGGAGAAACAAAAATCAGCAAATACCATTCGAAAAGTAGAAGATATTTTCGATGCTGTAAAGACGCAAACGCTTGGAAAACGAAATGCTGACAGCTTGAGGATGCAATGTAAGTTACATTGTTAAACAATGATTGTTTGGCTCTTTCCGAGCACGATTCTAATATCAATTACTTGTTATAAATCTGTTGCTTAATTATTTTAATTTTAGCTCCAGATAATGTTCCTGTTAAGACCAGTAGAATAATGGTGCCTTCCACGTCAACAACAGTGATTATGGCATCTCATAATGAAAATGATGATGTGAATTTAACTGATGACACTGTTGAAGAGGAAGTGTCCACAACCGAAGTTCCAACACTTGTGATGAAGAAGCGCATACCCATTTTGAAACCTGCAATAAAATCACAACCTACTCTTACTCGACTCACTCCTATGGTGGGGAAGAACGATCCAAATTTGGGGGCCTTAGGGAAATTTTCAGAGACCCCATCCAGTTCAAGGGTTCAGCTAACAACACATTCTTCTAAGGTGAACATTTGTTACGATCAAATATGTGAATATGTAAATAATCAAAGTACAAAGTTAATTTTTCCTCGATCCCAGACTGTTAGATTTGCTCCTGAAATAGAAAAGGAAAACAGTAAAGCCAGTGAAATGCATACACAGTTATCTGCTGATGATGTTGCCTCCAGCCACTCCAAAATTATTGCTGAAGTCCTTAAGGTATAATCGCCACCATAGTCTTAACATTCCAGTACTAGTGTATACTTACGGTATACTACATATTTGTATTTGCATAGTTTTATGCAAGTTTCTTATAATATCATTATGTACAAAAACAAATATTGATTTTCTCTGTATTCTTGGTTTAATGTAGAAGTATCCGGATCTAGTGAAGGACAAACAGAATATTAAACTCAAAATTGTACAGAAAGGCGCTGAATCGTCTCCCTCCAAAGATAAGTCTAAAGTTTCGTACATCGTGTTAAAGTCGACTTCGTCCCCAGAATCAATGGGATCTGTATTGTTGAAAAAACCTAACCACACAACTACAAACAAAGCATTCTGGGACAACAGCTCTGAAAAAGAAAAGAAACCTTCAGGTGCAGAAAATACTACTGGACCATGGCTGTGTGGGCCTTGCGGAGGAGATGATGAAACTCCAATGGTATTTGAGTCTTACTTCGTCTACCGTCGTCACTTGGTTGTAAGTATTACTGTCTTTATGAACCTTCAAATGTACAATGTGCATTTAATTTCTAATTTTCAGGATGTACATGGGGAACGAATTGACGCTCGAATTTGTGAGTACTGTGGCCAGAAAGCATCGAAACGAAATTTACTATTGTACCACTTGTACACTAAACACGGTGTTACCCCACCACAAAATATGCATTTTCCAAACTGCGACAGGTGCGATTATATTTTAATTAATATAATAATTTAAAGTCGATTTTTGTTCCAGATGCAAAAGTAAAGTGATAACATTTGAAAGTTTTCTTTCTATTCAATTATTCAGGTGCGATTATATTGCCTTAAGTGAGTCTTTGCTGAGTAAACATAAACTCACTCACGATGCAACGAAGGAATTCAGTTGTCAGGTATTTAAAACTAATATGATACAATTACCTAATTAATTGATCATATTAATTGATCATAATATAATTTGTTAGATTTGCAATGCGAGTTTCAAATCTAGTGGAGCACTGCAAGGTCACATGTCAGCGAATCTTCACAGGTAAATAAGAGATGAAAATGGGAAAAATTGAGTTGGGTGGCATGAGACTCGTTAATTATTTAATTATTTTACAGAAATAAAGACACCAAGGTTTACGAGGTACTAATAATACAGAATATACTAAAACATACTAATTGATTAGTTATATTAATTTGTACTATGAAATATAGTGTCCATACTGCAGAAAGCCATTTGTCAGAAACATCAATTTGAAGGTTAATTCCGACAACAAAATATACATTATAATATAAGAAAGTATATTAACCGTTATTTTCTTACAGGGTCATATAAGATCTGTGCATAGGGACATCGCTAGAATTGAAGAAATGGATGACCCCCGTCTTCCCCATGATGAAACATTAATGAATCGTGGCAACATGATCGTTAACACTACAAATCGTAAACGTCAATTCCCTTCAATTCTAGGTTCAAGATCGGTTCCTTTAGAAATTCTCCCTGGGGATGGTCAACAACAGGTCAGCCTTGTCACTGCTGATGGACACACTATAGAAATTCTTCACGGTCTTGATCACAATTCTATGTCTGTCCCAATGACGCTCGTACCATCATCTGAGGGTGGGTGTCCTTTTTACTTGCACATGATGTAACAACCATCAAATTTTATTTTATTACTTTACAGCTGAAGCAATGACCAATGTGGCAAGTTCAATCGCTGCATCTCTTGGCCTTGAACAAGGAGTCCACGGATCGACGGAATTTATTACTGGTGACGGATCTCAAGCAGTATATATTATGGATAACTCTCAGCCTGCAGTGGAAGTTGACATGTCAGCAATGGGCTTGACAGCTGATGGCACTATGATATACGATGGAGATGACCCCCATGGACAAGGGCAGTTCATAGTTCAAGATGTTCACGGTAATTATTGTTTTTCAACTATGATTAAATTAAATCTAATGGAAATCATTTCATCTCAGGAAATCAATTCCGTAAAATGACGGGTATCGATGAGACTGGGAAACCAGTAATATTTTTCCAACTTAGTGAGGATGTACATCATGGCCAACTTGGAATGGCGTCCCTAGAAGACGGAATTCAAATGTCAGCGGACAATAGGTAGTGTATTAGATTAAATAAATGTGAATGATGTTGGCGTAAAATAAGACTGGGAATATTTAACTCGACTCATCATTATTTCAGTTCTGTGTTTGTTTCATCCGACATGAATGTACCTGTAACATCTGACAACGGACAGCAACCACAAGTTATACTGGAATCTAGTGAACACGACGGTGTTTATGACCAAGAATCTCAAGTTATTATTGCTCATCCGGACATTACGCATTCTGATCATGAACAGGAGGTCTATGCAGAAGAGACTATCGAACAACACAACGTTGAGCAACTACACATTGTACTTGAACGGAATAACGATGAGCAAGATGCAACGGTCGAAGAAACGGAACACGAACAATCATTAATTACTGATCAAGGAACATATCCTCATGTTGAAGAAAATGAATCACAAGTACTAGTGCCTGACACTGGTCACGAAGAAAATGAAAATTTCAACGAAGAGGATGGAAACCCTGTTATGATAGTTCCGGACCGAGAACATTCAGCAATTGAAGATAATATTGAAGAGAGACAAATTGATGAGTCTTCGATTCGGCACGACACTCAAGTAGTTGAAGAAAGCAACATTCAAGAACAACAGACACAAATTATTGAAGTTGAAAATTCTCAAGTTGCAGTTGAAGGAGAACAAATGGAAATAGTCGAAGCGGACGTAGAAGAAAAACAGCAAGGGCCCTCGTCGAGTTAATTTAAATGAAGTAAATCTATGACTAGAGTTAACCGTCATTAACCGGACGCAAACTTGTTAATGTATAATTGATTATATTTTATCTTTAGAAATCCACGCCCATATTTGTTGATAAACATAGCAGTCATTAGGTTTGAATCTGAATAACTTGTAGACTAGATCAATTTATTATGTTAGTTTATAGTAATACTATTATGTTCGTTTAGTAATGGTAAAGTTCATATTTTGTTCATACTTGTCTTTTATGACAACGTACTACATGTCAAGAAATACTCATATTTTGGGTTCTCTTATATATATTTTAACAATTAGACTATACTGTAATTTTCAACTTCAAACAAACCCATTTAATAAAAAGATCATATTATTCTTTAAATATACTACCCACACAAATCGTTGGCTACAGTTTTTGAGTTGGTGGTGTTACATTTTTGGTGTTGGTAGTATTATCGCTTTCCCAAGGCCGAGGTCCACGTTTGTTTTCCCATGTGTCAATATCCAATTCTTGCATTTTGGCATACTCTTTCTCCATTGAAATTTCAGATCCAGCCTTCATCTTAACACCCATATCTTCAACTTCTTCTCGACTGATGGATTTCTGCGAACGATAGTCGTACCTTCAATCAAATTCGAGAGAATAAACAGTAATAAACACACATCAAACTAAGCACTATTATGTTTATTATTACATTTATTGATATACCTGACTTGGGAGAAGCCTCGAAGGCCGAAAGATCCGCCGATAATTAATACAAAAAATGGAAGTCCAAATGAAATGAAGCGATTATTTCTGACATATTTCTGCCACGCCGACATTAATTCAATAATT
>JAQFZJ010001004.1:0-13766 GCA_034695645.1 Folsomia fimetaria
GAAACAAGTTTTAGTGGTGGTAACCCCCACCGGTTTGGAGTGAATTTCTCAAACTCGCCCAATTAAGCTGAAATTTGAAATATTCTTCACAAACACGAAATGAATGATCAAAGATACAGATATTCCTAGCTCGGGCTAATTAAGGCTGTACTGGAGGTTTTTTTATTGATTTAATTGCTCAATTAATTATAATACAATTTATTTATCCAATAAACAAAGTCAACTACTTCCAATAATCTGAAGGACTATCCTTCCCTTCCTAATAAATCTATCTAAAAATACTTTACAACATTTACAGTTACGATTATTATGGAACTTTTCTAATTCTGAACTAACTCGCTCTTATCAACACAAACTTGCATCATTTAATATAAATGCACAAACATGTCTCACTCATAAACTACATATAGGTATATAAAGTTATACCTGTATATCTACATGGTCAACGAAACTATTCCAACTAACTTTATCCAGTTCACTAGCACTTTCTATGTCGCCACACGCTTGGATGTCATAAAACCTTATAATATTCATTGAAATGATAACCTCTTTTGGTTTAATTAAACTGCATTCTTCTAAGAAAGATAAAGTCCATCTCAAAAGAAAAAAAATGAAAAAATCGGTTGATTTTTTTCCAATGCTAATAATTGGATGCTGCCAGCCGGTGCTTCCTTCCTTGACCAATAAATCCAACATAAAGAAGCCAGAACGTAGAACAATAGATTTACATAACTGTCCACTTCTTAATCTAAATTAGAGCCTCAAAAATTTTCGTCGTCATTATGACTTTCAATCAGCAATAGAAAAGTCGAAGTCGATTTAGGAATCAAAAATTAAAAGTAATAAGACTAATTTTTTGTCATTATATTCTTCAGAATTCTTGCGTTCCATACGTGATCAACAACAGAGATGGTGGTTAACGGCGTCGGAAGTAAGGAGGCGTGGGTAACATTTGCCCTAAATGACGAAGATGTCGGGAGAGCGTTAATTCTTCTTCAATCTTTACGGATATCTTATACGAACAGAAAAGTGGTATTGCTACTTGCCACAAAGCAGGTGTCTGCTTCACTATGGTAAAAAAAACTTACTTTCTTTGGTGTAAAAAAATTGTGTATTTCTTTTAAAATCGAGCTTATTCTCTTAGGGCAAGGTTGGGCACAATATTCGACGAAGTGCACGATCTTCCGGATCCTCAAGTGCTGTCCGCCGCTACACACGCTGCATCGCTAGTTCAATTCAAGAGGGTATTTTTCCTTGTTCCTGATTCAATTGTGAGTAATCTCAAGCTTTTTTTGTAAAATTGTGAAAAATTTCAACCTATAATTTATTCAAAGGTATTGAACAACGCTGATTTGGTATTTAACAAATCCGGAGTTCGGCTGGCTTGTTGTGGAAATGGTAATGTCGCTGCGCTTCTGCTGACCCCGTCATTCGAATTGGGGCGGAAGTTAGCAAAACTTGAAAGTCAAGGTGAAACCTGCAAAAGTCTTCTTGATGGCCGTTTCATGGAGCTGCTACAACCATCAAAACTAGAAGATGAATATTGTTTTCCTCTATGGAAGCAGGGAATTAGTCAGTATGACATGTAAGGTTTATTTGTCTTTTTATTTCAGGCGATGCTGGAAATAATTATAATTTAATTACTGATATTTACTAGATTGCAGCTAAATCCTCGCATAGTGCTGATGACATCCTCCCTTGGACATGTTAAGGTTGAAGAAAACATCACTCCATTCCAACATGTACGTCTGTTTTCAGTAACTTTTTCTCATATTGCCTCAAATTACATATTATTTTCTATTGTATAGGCAACAACTGAATATTGGTCAGAATTGAATAGACTTATCAAGTCGTCTGCTAGTGAGGACATTAATATTGAGCCACCACTGCAGGTATGTATAGTTTACTGGCCTGAGTAATTAATTATATGGTTATTCTTAAATAATTCGCAGAATGAACCTATCGCCATCATCGGAATGTCTGTACGGATGCCGCAATCCAACAATATGTCTGAATTCTGGGACATTTTCAAGGATGGTCGTTGTGCAATTACCCATATTCCTGAAAACCACTGGAGTCGGTGCTACCCTAATGAGATTCCTCCAGAAACTCAGGCTGGATTTTTAAACTGTCCAATTGATGAATTTGACCCTAAGTTTTTCGGAGTATCACCATCGGAAGCAATGTGGATGGATCCTCAGTGCCGCCTTCTGTTGGAAGTTGTTTGGGAAACGCTTGAAGATGCAGGCATTCCTGCAACCAAACTACAGGGAAGTGATACCGGTGTTTTTGCTGGAGCTTTTGTTCAGGGATATCTTGAACTTATCAAGAAATCTGGAGAAAATGATTGGTACCGTTCATATATGGGAAATGGATTTGGAAATTGTAAGAATAACTAATTCAGAAGAATTTTTTACAAAGATAACTCAACTTCAATCTTTTTGCAATTCTTCTAGTATCGGCCCGCATCGCCTTCTTTCTGGAAACTGTAGGGCCTGCAATCTCCACCGAGTCTGGATGTTCCACCTTTGCTGTGGAGTTAGGTTTAGCTATCAAAGCTTTACGAAGCGGTCAATGCGGTATGGCCTTTGCTGCAGCGGCAAACGTATTCTTAGCAGATCAAACCCTTCCACATGTATTTAGTCCGGATTATAGATGCAAAGTGTTTGATGCGGGGGCAAACGGATACGTCAAGGCAGAAGGGTAATTAGTTACTTAGAATTTTAGGCAGTTATGTGACGGAAGAGTTGTAAATCAATATTTATTAATAATTCTAGAGTTGGTGCCCTGCTTCTAAAACGCGTATCCGATGCCATTCGAGATGGCGATAAGATCCATGGACTAATCCGTGGATTTAGTGAATCCCAAGACGGGTGTTCAAAGTCTATGGGGACACCAACTGTAGCAAGTGAAGCGGCAGCCATGTCCGCTGCACTCATTGATGCAACCACTGCACCTGAAAATGTCCTTCTCATCGAAGCTCACGGAACAGGAACATCTGTTGGAGATCCAATGGAAGTCGCAGCAATTCATTCCGTCTATTCTACACCAAACCGAGGAGCACCACTTATTCTCACTGCAGGGAAAGCTAATGTCGGGCATACGGAATCTGTAGGGGGTTTGGTTGGTATAGTGAAAACTCTGCTCATGATGAAACATCAAATGATCCCTCAACAAATAGGGATAACAACTCTAAATCCAACATTAACTCCATTCCTTAATCGGATACCTGCGACAATCGTTACCGCATCTTCCGGCCAAAAATGGATGAGGACAAATCCATCAACACCTCTACTCGCAGGAGTATCCGCTTTTGGGATAACGGGAACTAATACGCACGCCATCCTTCAAGAATGGAGCCCGGATCTAAGACCACGATCGTTGCAAGTGATGTCCAAGGTCTCCTCCATGTTGACCAGACCACCACCACCTAATGGAATCCTAACGTTGTCCGCCAAGTCACAAGAAAGCCTATCGTCTCTAGTTCAGGAATACACTACTCTTCTTAAATCAGTCTCGACACTTACCGCATTCCAGGAAATCGCCTATAAATCAAATCTCAATCGCGCCGAGTTACCACTCCGTCTCGCCATTCCTGCCCCCAATGCGTCTACTGCTCTTCGAAAATTGGAACACTCGGATTGCCAAACTGGCCAAATCCCTTCAAATGCTAGTCTCCGACCTAAAATTGTCTTCCTCTTTCCAGGCCACAACTGTCAACATACTGGCATGGGACGTACTTTTTACGAAACATATCCCGTTTTTAGATCTGCAATTGATTCTTGTGACAATCTCCTCAATTCCCAGTTTGGAATACAGCTCAAGAATATCATGTGGGGAACGGATTCCACCCTGATGAATACATCAGCATTTGCCCAGACCGCCATATTTGCAGTGGAATATGCCCTCTATCAACTTCTTTTTTCATGGGGGATCACACCTGACTACGTTTTGGGACATTCTCTTGGTGAGTTTGCTGCTGTGACTGCAGCAGGAATTTTTAGCCTGGAGGACACCATCTCTTTCATCGGTCCAAGATCAACACTTGTAAACGAACTACCACCAGGAAAAATGTTAGCGATGAATGTGGACAAGACAAAGGCAGAACAACTGCGTGACGAGTATTTATCCAAATTCAATTCAAACTCTTGGTTGGACGTTGCCTGTGTAAACTCACCAACACAAACGGTATTATCCGGTCCACCCGACACAATAGAAGGATTTGCAGCTTATGTAAAGCAGCATTTAGCTTCAGATGGTTTAAAAGCAACTGTTCTCAATGTCACAACCGCATTCCACTCAAGAGGAATGGACTGCACAAGCGAGACATACGTCAAATTGGCTTCTTCCTTAACTTATTCCCCAATTAAGCCGGGTATTTCCTATGTTTCCGCTTGCAAGGGAAAAATTCTCAAAACAGTGATGGAACCCATCTACTGGTCTGAACATAACAGGAGTGCCGTACAATTTGTGGATGCTATGCAATCAATTTGGGCTTCTACGGCGGAAGAGGAGGAGTTAATATTTGTAGAAGTTGGACCTCACCCCCTCCTTTCCGCATTGGTGCATGCAAACCCGCCTCCTGAAGGATCACCCTGTCCTAAATTTACTTGCCTCCCTACTATGCGAAGAGGCAACAAAGGTGAAGGAGAGGATGTTGGTGCGCTTTACTCCACCCTCTGCGCGCTGTGGGTGGCAGGGGTCGGGGTCAAGTGGGAATCTTTCCACAGTGGTCAAACAATTCCGCAAACATCTGCCCTAGCGCTCCCATTCTACCCATGGATTAGAAAACCTGTCTGGTATATGGCAAAGGGCAATGGGAAATCACTTAGTAAATCAATGAAGATGAATTTGTTAAGACGTGGCAGTCTAAAGGACAACACACATCTTCTTCTTGGGCAACGCGTAGCCCTCCAACCGCATCAAAATGAAGAGAGCACCGAGATCCAAGCTTATTCTGGTATCATTCGTTTAGATGAACATGCATACTTGCTAGATCACAACATCGGGGACTGGGTTCTATTTCCGGGAGCAGGGTTTTTAGAAATGTCTATTGCAGCAGCTGGAGGAAATGAAAAGTTGCCCGTGATATTGGAAGACTTTGGAGTCAAAATTGCCCTACATTTGGACGAGGAAGATGAAGATAACGAAGATACCGGAGTTGAAATGTTCACATCAATAAAAGATGACGATATCGACGGACACGTGGTATCTATTTATGCTAGAAAATGCTGTGATGGAACCGAGCCAACTTGGAAGCTACATTCCACAGCCCGAATTGCACCAAATCCAACATCTTTCTCAACCTCTTCAATTGAACAACTTTCCAGCATCCAGTCTCGCTTCGCCTCGTCGTCTACATCCATTGAGGAAGATATTTCCTCAACTTATGCCAGAATGAAAGAGCTTGGCTACAATCATGGACCACATTTCCGACCAATAACAACACTTATTCGAGACAAGGATGAAATACTGCTAAGGATTTGTCTTCCATCCAAGGATTGCGATCAAATGTGCCTTCACCCGATTCTTCTTGATGGCATGAGTCAAGGCGTCTTTTTGCTTGATCTACCAACTGTGTCACAACTAATGGTACCAACTGGGATCCAACATCTTGCTCTTTTGGAACGAGTGCCATACGGAAAGGATGACTCGGTGTGGTTCCATTGTAGCGCGGGTGGAAAAAGTGTCTTATATTCTAAAGAAGGTGCTATCTTGGCCAGCATGAGTGGACTTGGCTGGGCTAAAACAACTTCCGATAGAATTGGACAATCTCTAGGTCTTCTCGGACATAACACTTCGTCATTACTCCCGCCTTTGTATACTCAAAAATGGTTGCTTAGTCCCAAGAACAAAGATGGAAAAATTCTACCCAATGGCAAAAATAACTTGTGGATGATATTTGGTGATGTTACATCCTGTGAAGTAACTAAGCTCTGTGTGAAGGAATTGGAAAAAGAAGGCAGGAGGGTGCAACTCATTGGGAGGGGCCATACTGAAGGATTCTACACTCTTGGAGCAGAAACGGAGAATTCACCTTTCACTTGGAGAGATCTATGGTCTAAGCTTGATCAAGATGTTGGTCAAGCTGAGGGAATTCTCTTCCTGTGGGGTCTCAATCCAACAAAGGCATGGAAAGGAGGAATGGAGATGGAGCAGAAGTGGGTTGAAACTTCCATTTCTTTGGCAGAGGAAACACTTCACCTCTTCCAAGCCATTATGAGTAAGAATTTTGCACCTGGATTGAGGGTAGTTGGTGTCACAAGGGGGCAGGTAAATAGGCAAAGTTAAAATAATCCAGAAATGTATTTCATGAATCTAAATCATTATATTATTATGTTTAGACAAGCGCCGGAAATATGGATGGAATCGTGTCGCCATACGCGGCTCAATTATCCGGTCTTTTCAGAACATTCATGTCTGAGAATCCAGGAATGCTGGTATCCCATGTTGACCTAGAGGATCATAGTCCCAACATAACTACAGAAGCTGAATGTGTTCACATCATGGGAGATATGCTATCGGAAGCGGAAGATGATAGAGAAGGTCTCATCGCTTATCGCTCCGGATGCAAATATCATGCTCGTCTCTCCCCCACCAAAATTACACCTATATTCCCTAACCTGACCATCCCACCTACCAGATTTCACGCTCTCCTTCCAACCAGCAGACGAATTCCTGACCTACGTTTCACTCCAATGTCCGCGCCATCCCGGAAACTTTCTCCGCATGAAATTGAGGTTGAGGTTGTCGCAGGTTCACTAAATTTCAGAGATATCTTCGCCCTACTAAAACCCTCGGCCGAGTTTGAAGCCATGCATTCATTCGGGGTGGACTTTGCTGGACGGGTTACAGCCATAGGAAGTTCTGTCACTTCAAGAAAAGTTGGAGATTCTGTGATAGGAATGAACTATTCGAAAACATCACCACCCATGCCATCTCATCTTACACTTCCTGCTGCCCACACTGCTGCCCTTCCGCCATGGATGAGCTATGAAGATGGTGCCGCCCTACCCACTGTTTGGCTTACGGCATTTCATTGTCTAATCACGGTAGGGAAATTGAAGGCAGGGGAAACAATTCTTATCCATTCTGCATCTGGGGGTGTTGGCTTGGCGGCGATCACAATTGCTTTACAAGTTGGAGCAAAAGTAATTGCTACCGCGGGATCGGTTCGGAAGCGTGACTACTTGAGAGAAGTTATGAGAGTGGAGAATGTTTTTAATTCAAGGTAAATTCTGTTAGATTTCGCATAATGTATTTAGTAATTTAATATTGTATTTTTCAACACTAGGGACTTATCATTTCGGCCAGAAATACTCCGTGTAACCGGTGGGGTCGGGGTACACGTTGTTCTTAACTCTCTGACAGGTGCAGGGTTTAAGGAGACCACATTAGAGTGCACCCTGAAAGGAGGGCGGTGGGTGGAAATGGGGAAACTTAATATCTGGACCATTAACGATGTCGCTTCATTGCGACCCGACGTATCCTACTCAATTGAAGATTTGGGTAGTCAATCAGATGAAAAATATACAACTCTCTTCAAAGTAAGATGAGATTACATTGTTAAATTAAACAATTAATTAACGGATTCTATTTTCTTAAAATAGGAATTAGAAACTGGGCTCATAAAGCGCTCCGTCCAACCTTTACCAACTACTCGCTTCCCTCTAAGCCAGACCCACTCTGCCCTAACGTATCTTCAGAAGGCTAAACATATCGGAAAAGTGGTTCTCTCTTTCCCATCCACTGCGTCTTATAATAATTCAACATCTGTCGACAAATTCTCTCGTTTCCCCTCACGCTCCACCTATCTAGTCACTGGGGGATTTGGTGGGATAGGTTTAGAAGTAGGAAAGTGGGTCTTATCCAATGGCGCTTCCACTGTCATTCTCGCCGGGCGTAGTGCCCCATCCAACACTGTCCAAGCAGAACTTGATTCAATTAATGCTGGTCGAGAAGCTGGGACCGGGATACTTGTACACCTTGGAGACATTGGAGATTGGGCAAGCTGTAACAAACTCATCTCCTGGATTAAGAATGAGCTGCCTTACCCGCTTCGTGGAATAATGCATGCCGCTGGTGTCCTGGCAGACGCCATTCTACCTAACCAAACCCCAGCCAGCTTTATAACGACACAACACCCGAAAGTTAGAGGTGGATGGAATCTTCACTTGCTCACGCGGAGTATACCCACGATGGATCATTTCGTCATGTTCTCATCTGTAGTGGCTCTAATGGGTATTTATAAGTTAACACAATTTGCCATGTACCCATTTGACAATGATGCGTCTTTTTTTAAAAGGATTTCCTGGCCAAAGTAACCACGCATTGGCCAACAGTTTCTTGGACGGATTAACCCTCCACCGTTTATCCCTGGGCCTCCCAGCCACCACCATCAATTGGGGACAATGGGGAGAAGTTGGCATTGCTGCAGGAAAGGTGGTCAATCTAGTTGCTCCGTTTTCCACCAAGCAGGGATTAGATGCATTGTGGGCCGCCATATCTCCTCCCGGAGTTGGTCAACTATGTCCTAATGTCTTCAGAAAAGGAGCTGGAATGAGCCCGGGTCTTTCTCAGTGGTGGTCAATCTTTCTGCAGCAGGCAATCGGATCCTCCACTTCGGTTGCGGATGGTAAAAGAAATAAAAATAAGGGCGAGGGTGCAAAAAAGGATGTAAATACAGGTAAATTACATATTACATCTCCAAAAATAAAGAATTCCCAATATTAAACAACTTTTGCTCTTGTAGGATCTTTCCTAACTGAAATTGACTCCATTCCTCCCACTGAAGATATCTTAGTCGTTTACAAGATTGCAATTAAACATATCACCAAAATGATACAGCATGTTCTCCAAGTTGACGATGAAATTAGACCACAAGATAATCTTGCGGAATTAGGATTGGATTCTCTCATGAGGATTGAAATGAGAAATGGACTACAGCGCCTTTTAGGAAATCGAGTAGCAATTTCAACCACACAATTAGAGGACTGTAATACACTGCATTCTACAACTGAATTGGTTTTAAAACTTATCAAGCCACAGGTGGACACTAATAGTAAAACCGCATAATTTTATTATTTTTAATTTAAAATATCAATTTAAAATATTATCATTTGTATATACATAATTTATACATAATTTATATTAAAATAAAATTAGTAAGAAGTTATAAACTTGTTGTGGGAAGTTGTTATCATGTTTTATGAAATTCGCCACGAAATGTGCGAGCATCTTGATAATTTCTACATTGCCGTCCACGCGTATTCAGTAAGGATGGATGGACAGCATAAAATGAATACTATATAGTTTTAGTAAGGTATTATACATACATGCAGCATTTCGAAATTGAAGATTTGTGCCATCATCTCAATTTCACCATTATTACGCAGATATTTAGAGTACGAGCTCGTAATATGTATATGTTGTTAAGCAATTACAGGCATTGCATAATCATTATTCTACAACGATGCCGAGAACAAGGGCAATTATTTGGTCAATTGAGACTTTGACAAAGGACGGGGGTGATATTTATGACTGTTATAAAAAAATAATGATTAGCTTTTTCGAGGACATTCTAAAAATTTGTGTTCGTGACTAACAGTTCTAGTTTGTGTAACTTGTTATGTAAACGTAAACAAGACATCACCACTCCTAAGCATGCTATCAAAATATTTGGAGGATCAATAAGATACCTGTTTGAAATGGAAAGATTCATTTATTCTCACACTATGGAGTAGATGGAACGGAAGGCTACCATGTTGGGATTAAAAAATATCCCATATTATTTCTGCCACATATTAAATTTTATTGAAATCCTTTTCAAACTAATTATAGCATACACTTTGATTTCCCCAGTTCTTGGAATAGCAACAATTTTCAATGAAAGTTGTAGACTTCTCGTGTCCCTTTACCTGCTGGGCAGCAGGTACACCCTTATGGGGCTGGGATTAAGTAACTGGTTTTATTTGTGTGGTCCAGATCAAGGGGGTTTAAACTTGGGGGCTTTCATCTCACAAAATGAAGTCGACATTGAGGACGAACGTGCCCGATTTTCTGCCGCCATAAGGTTACATATTAATATGCTATCTTAATAAGTAGTTTTACTTATATAATTTCCCTTGTTCATAGTAAAGTGACGAAAAATGGGGAAAAGCCTTATGAAATAATGACATGGAGTATCACTTCTACAGCGGGGTATGGGTGTTGGAAAATAGCAGATAACTTTGACATCAAAAAACACGTAAGGTTATACGACTATTCAGCACCAGGAGATGACAGGGACTATTTCACGTATGATGAGCTAGTGGGCACGATAGGTAAGAAGCGCTGTAATATTATTGCGAAGTTACTTACAGCTAAAGTTATGAATGCATGACAATAGTTCCAACCCTATGGAAATATATGAACAATGATGGCGCACGTCCGGAATGGGAGTGGCTCATTGTTCAAAGGGTTCTTATGCCTGAAGGATTCCGGTCAATGCGCATTTGCCGAATGCATCACTCATACATGGACGGCTTGGCGAATTATATATTTGTTGCAAAGGAAATTATGGATCAACCTAGTCCACCCTTTGTTGTCAATGTTTCCGCACCAATGCCTCCCAAAGAGGCACTACGTTTTAACCTTGTCAAACTGTATTCATATTTGAGGGTATATAGTACTAGATCTAAGATTGTAGTTAAAGATGTCACCAATAACTTATCATATTCCAGATACCTTACTTCCTCATGGACAACTTCCTCCACTCCCGCGCCAACCAACATAATCTAGAAAATGATCCCATACTGGCTTCCAAAAGTCAGAAGAAAATCACGACTCACACAACCCCTGCTATTTTACCGACATCGCATTTGCCAAAATTAAAAAAGAAATATGGACGATCCGCCACTGTTACAAATATTATGATCACTGCTGCCCGATTTGCACTAGCATCTCTGGCTAAGAAAAGAGGTAATTCAGACACCACGATGAACCTAAGTCTGCCTCTGGCTGTTCCACCCTACCCGGAAATAGGGGCGTGTAATCGAATCAGTTTTGTCAAAGTGCACAGTCCTATAGAATCACAGGAAGAAATCAAGATTCCTGGAATTGGAGAACTTCTTCCTACGTTCTATTTTTTCCAGTGGATGGACCGATTTCCACGATTTGTTTTCAATCTTGTTCACAAATTTCAAGGGGGCTCCTTAGTTTCCGTCATGTTTAACAATTTACCCTTTCTTCGCGAGTATGGTCATATCAATGGAGATGCAATTGAGGAAATTATGCTTTTACCTCATCCCAAAAAACCTGTGGGTAAGTATTGGTGTATGTATGTGGGTATCACAGATAAAAAGGAATTCAATTTTTACAATTATTTCTTTAAAGGCCTGATTCTTAGTGCGGTACGTTACGGAGACAGAATTTATTTTTATGCATCCACGGACGATTCTGTTTTCAGTAAAGAAGATGGAAATTATCTCTTTGAATCGTTCATCAAAGAATTAGGCGTTGTTTCACAGGATTATGCAAAACCGGAGAAAGGTTCTTGTCGCAATGCAAATGGTAACATTAATACTACGTGTTTTTTTTGAACAATTGATTTATCATCATTTTAAGTCATACTTTGCCAGTTTTTATTCAATAAAAATACATGCTAAACTACCCTAACAGCGTTACATTCATTTATCATATATTATATTACTAGTCGTCCTACTAAATATGTGTAGAAGTTTTCCTTTCACTATATTATACATATGCATCAGCCTAACATAGCATTCGCATTCATAATAACCATACAAAGATTACGAATGTGACAATTATCCCACATTTTTAGACGAGTGGACCTTCATGGAATGGAACAAACCAACAGACAGGTGCAGACTATTTCGGTGTGATGTACTTTCCCTTAATTATTCAACAGCACTTCATTCAAAGTCAACTCCATGTAGTGGATTGTACCCTGAAATATAAGCAGAATAAAATAACATTGAATCACAATTAACCAAGTGACCTCAATTCTTTAATTCGTAAATCCAGGTGTAAAACATTATCAGCATTTATTTCTGAGTGGAAATCTACGCATTGTTTAAATATGTTTTGCTTCTTACGTTGTGGTGTGATTACACAAATATTGTTATTTTGCTTAGTGCATCTCGTTCTCCTCATGAGACAACAAACAATTTTTAGTATATCCTAAGTTTAAGAAATGACACAACTAGGTCCCTTTGTTCTAACACCGATCGCGTTTATTATACAATTATACGCCAAAAAATACATGGAAGAAGATTTATCCTCTACATTAACCGAATTGGAGCCAGATCTGAGTCTCCCGAGAATTAGGACTTATGATTTTATTGTGGGTACTAAGAATACAGCAATCAAGATTACATCCAAGAATGAATTTAATACAATAATTGATCTCTTTCAGTTGGTGCTGGTACTGCGGGTTGTTTAGTGGCTGGAAGATTATCCGAAAGATTCTCTGTTCTTCTCCTTGAAAATGGTGGAAATCCACCTCCAGCCTCGTACAATACCCTCATAAATCATCCAGGTGTATCTGACGCCCCAGAGATAAACAATCTTTGGACTTTCCTTCCACAAAATAATGGATTCTTGGAGAACGGTGTAAGTGGCCATAAACTTTCCTCAAAAAGATGATCAATTTATCTATGCTCCCGGAAATAAAGGTCGGATCAGTACCCTTGGGGCGTATGTTGGGGGGTTCTGGCTCGCATAATGACAACTTGTATTCTCGGGGTTCTCCGCATGACTGGGATTCGTATGCACAACTAACTGGTGACCCTTCGTGGAGATATGAATCAATGATCCAGCATTTTAAGAAGGTGGAGAACTTTGTTGGGACTCTAATTAATGAAAGGGATAGAGCAGGTTGGTAGAGTTTTTAGGGGATTTCAAAAACACTACGAATTGTCAAATTTATAGCTTACTATGGCGTGGGGGGTCCTATCACCGTTACAACAAAGACACCAACAGTGTTACCCGCATGGTTTCAAGCTGCGCAGGAATTGGGATATCCAATTGATGATGTGAACGCATACCAACGGGAATGTAAGTCACAACTAATAAAGAAACATTTAGTATAAAATTAAAAATTCATGCCACCGTCTAAGACAGGCTTCGCTCCGCTAACGTTATCCACCCAGAATTCAGAACGATCCAGCACTTACACAGGTTATATAAAGAATATTGAAGCAACCCGGAAATCATTGCGGGTTTTGCGCTATTCGAAAGTAAATGAGGTAAAATCAACCCCTACAGCCAATCTTAACTTCCAAACAGTCTGCAGTACATTTACATACTATACTTTCCTTACCAGGTGCTGATTAGTGACAACAATGTTGCCTACGGGGTGACTTATTTGCGTCATGGCATCCCACAGATAGCTCACGCAACAAGGGAAGTAATCATCTCTGCAGGTGCATTTCAATCACCACTTCTCCTCTTCAAATCTGGCATTGGACCACGCAACGTATTGGAACCTGCTAGGGTAATACATTAATGTCAAACTTCTCGTATATATAATAATTATTAAGGGGTGAAACCCCTTTATAAGATCGATATGTCCGTCCGTCTGTCTGTCCGTCTGTCCGTCTGTCTGTCTGTCCGTCCGTCTGTCTGTCCGTCTGTCCGTCCGTCTGTCACATCGATAACTCAAGAACGCATGGACGGATCTTCCTGAACATTGACATACGAACTCTAAGGACCCTAACTCAGACTGAGTTCGAAGATGGGCGACGTCCGTCGACACGTTGTCGCCA
>JAQFZJ010001005.1:0-13748 GCA_034695645.1 Folsomia fimetaria
AATCAGGATATGAAGAACGGACAGGTACGTCGTCGGTAGAATTGAATTGGTGAATGGCTCAAGCTAATCTCAGTTAAAGGTGCCACAATGGTTAAGGAGAAGAGAGTGTGTAATGAAATGTGCTAGAAAGGTGAGGGAGAGAGAGATACAGGTAGTTTGCAAGACCAGCCAACATACTTTCGAGGTGCATGTCTTCAGTTACTCTTTGATCATGCTGCTCGAAGAATCTTCTGTCTTTGTGATCACCACATTTCGTCATTGTGCCACCAAGTTATTTAGCTTTTCACATCAATTTTTCCTCGTCCATCTTACTTCCGTCCGTCCATAAACTACTGCTAAAAACCGGAAGTGGGGAGGATATATTGGTGAAGTGAATTTTGTGTATTAGTTCAGTGAGACAAGTAGTATACTTTTTTTTATGCACCCGGTACCCGGACATAAAACAGTTTAAACATTCCCAAAAGTGCTTTGACTACATAGGCCTAATATTTAAAAGAGTTTCAACATAGTCATAATTTCCATCATGCACCAATAAGAATTCTAATCATCGTACAAAAATGAGGTTGAAGCCGAACTCCAAGAGTGCACGTTGAGTAAACAGACAGGTATATATGAAATATAACGGTACTCATCGCACTTAAAATTGTTTTTGTCATTCCATCCTCCATCCACTTTCATGCATGCGAACTTGGTTGGTTGTTCTCGAGAAAGGAACCTTCTCACCAAAACCCTTGTCAAAAGTCAGAAAAGGAAGTGATGAACATCTTTACTAGGTCACTCTGGTCTGTTGTCAGTAGTCCACAACTAGACCACTACACACCTGGATGTCAAATCTGATCAAATTGTTGTCATTGCCTTTACTTAAATCATATCGTTCATCAATTGTGAGAGAAAAAGTGAGGAGTGTTCATGTGTTGGAAATGTCTTCCCATGAAGTGAGATTAAAAAGACTAGGACGGAGGGCATTGAATTGAATTGAAGGAATTTGCAACACAGTAAAGTGTCTCAGAAGAATCGTTCTAAGGACTTTCCCAGGCAAAGTATCACTTTGTGACACTCTTTGTGTTGAAGTTGTGTTATGAACGTTAATTTGGAATTGAGCACAAGATTGCTTGAGATGTTGGCCCGTTGAAAAATGTGTCGAGAAGTGGCATAGCTTGTGTCAACATTTTTTGTCGAAACCATAATGCAGAAATCAGCAATAAAATAAAACGGGAATACTCATATTCTGGTACGTTCTTACAACCTCCTTAAACCCGAAACTTGTGGCTGTTAAATAAAATATTTGCCGACAATTTATACAGACAATTTAAATGTGGTTATGTCCGTATTGTAGCGAGACAATTCATTGTGCTCGTGAGGAAAGACTGCAATTTCATTGGTATCGAACCCATGGTGTAGAGTAGAGACAATTATCTATTACTCACTAAAAATGCATAACGGCAAATGATGAACCGCAATTTAATGGTGTAAAATAACTTAAAGAAATGCACGTGATCTGTTCACTGCCCATGAATTTGAGAGATGCCTATGAACATTTATTAAATAAATATATTTAAAGTGTATATCAACCATTTCGAATTATGAAATAACCACAAATCCTTTGATCGTAATCGTGACATAACTGTCCCAAAATTATTTAAAAGTGTTAAACTAAAAGATGCCGACAGTGCTAAACAGATGAGACGATATACACTCTTTGTTTTTATGAAAATAAAAAGGCTTCATTTATATGATTTGTCATTTGTGCCCAAGTGAGAAGACAATCATGATGAAAGGTGGACAAGTCATCGTCGTCGGAAAGCAAATGACGACAGCAATAAACTTTATTGTATGTTTGTTTTTCCGAGTTCTTTGGACATAAACTTGGTATAATTTTGAAAACGAGTACCATCGCCGACCGGGTCTTGTGTCATAAATGAGTTTTGTGGTGGAAGGTGAAATCGTAGAACAAATAAAGTTAAAATTGGATAATGAGGAATGTTGGAATGACTTTTCATGAGGTAAGCTTCTGAAAATATTTAGATCAAATATTTGTTGAACACCTCAGGGAATTCTCTCGGCATCTTTTAAACTTGTTTCAAGGAGGAGTAGATAGATACCAATATACAACGGTTCTTAAATTAATTTGTCCTTTCATTGTAATCCAAATTGCAACAAAGATCCATACGAACAGAAAAGTGTGATAGATATTCAATGTTTCACAGAACAACTTTCCAAATTATTTCCAAATACAAAAATAATCCACGTCAAAGATTTATGAAATTTGTTATTTATAGAATGGTGCTATTTTCCTCAAGTCACAAAAGGAGTGATTTCTAGTGCTGAACATGAAAGGGTGATGAATGTGAGAACTAGCCTGCATGCGTATACTAATTCACAACAGTGTGAAGGTTTTATTCTAAAGATTTGAAGATTAATGTTAAAAAAGATTAGTGCATTATTCTGTACTTCAAGGGTTGATCGCGGTTTTTTACATTTCTTTATTTATTCTATCATCAACCAGAAAGCCTTCAAAATCTGTCTCTTACTTCAATTTACAAAAGTATACACTGTGTAATTAAGACTAAAAATTATTCGAGGATCTTATTTTAATCTTAAGTCAATGGTGAGTATTGAATTGACATATTTCGCTGAAATATTGACGGTTCTGATCCAATCAAATTCACTCGTGTTCAATATCAGTCGTGATCTTCTCACATAAATTCTCGACTTACTTTAAACCTAGCCCGCAAATCGTATAATTTTAAAGGAAGAATTGCAACAATCGACCATCTGAGTCACGATTCATAAGAATTTTCGAAGATTGAAGATAGTATAACTCTAAAAGATAGTCGATCAAAAGTACACACTTGTGTACAGCATGAATCGCAAAGTGGATGCAATGAATGGAGAACTATAATTCAGTATTAAGTTGTATTTGAACTTCAATAGATAAATAATAAAGGAAAATCTCTTGTTTTGAATGAACCGTTACTGATCACAGTCTCTTTCCCATAAGCATTTGTCGGAAAGATATTCAGCCGAAAAATGTGTAAACCGCAATTAATGATCATATCTTCTGCCACTGCTCCATACATTAAATTATCTATTTTTTTCGTATGCTACTATATGTCTTAATGTAATAACTTATTTCATTTCATGCAAAAATTTAACGGGCTATGTTCATACATATGAAATACACGAGCAAAGAAAAAGGAAAAAGTCGGTTGCTTACATTACTTGAAGTCCATCAAGCGGTTTACTACTTTTGTATGTGCAATTTTTATTCAAGTTCGCAGTTCAATGTTGTGGGCTCATTGAGAATGATGGAAAACTTGAGAAATTACGGCAAAATACATAATTTTGCAGGGCTCTGAATTGTACAAAAAATTGACAAATGTTGACCTTAATTGCATTTTTACCAGTAAAAAATTTTTTCATCGTCTGCAGTGCTGAAAGTTTCATTTCGCATTTCATATTTGGATGAGTTTCGCGCAGAAGTTGTTAACCGTGTTACAATTTGTGCAAGAACATTACTTAGAATCGGTGTTTTATTATTATAGGCTGCAAAAATAATGTTAGTGACAATTTAGTGACTTTTTAGTGACAATTTTAATATTCCATATGAAAATTGAATTGTTAAATATTAATGTCTTAAACGTTCATAAAATAGTTTTGTAATTTGTAAACTTTATTAGCCATTACACGCACACATTAATGAATCTACTTTTTTAAACTGGCCGTTTAAGTAAGTAAAGTAAATATTTGTCTCTGAGTATGAATATGTCATTCAATAAGTGTTGTCCTTTAATTGTCAAAGATTATCGTGCACAGTGCAAATACATATATCCAAATAAGTTTAGTTTACTTTATCATTCCCATATTGCAATAAGGACCAACTGCCAAGCCGGTCATAGGAAATAATGAGGAAAACAAAGATGCTGAAGACCCCAGACTGGTCTGTTGAGTTAATTTATGAAGAAAAGCATTATTACCGGTCCTATGCAGCAGTTCTTCTTCATTCGCGATGGTGCTCCACTTTATTCTCTCGTGTTCCTCAGTATAAATTACCATCATGGCATGACCATGATTTGGTTCATTCAGGCATGCAAAATGTCCCTTCACCTTCGCAATCCACAGATTTCTATTCTTTATCAGACACGTATCAATTACAGACTGGTATTGCTGCTCCTGTTTACAAGTTTACTACCAACAACAACAAAAATGATCACATTTGCACGAGTTTCAATTGGTAGTGTTGCTTCCATATCAAACCAACCTGTTCTGCTATTTCATAAATGACCCCTGCCTGCAGTTTTAGTTTAGTTGCAGTTTGAATGCCTTATGAGGAAATTGGTAAATAAGCTCAATTTCAACTAAACTTACTCCGCTTCAACAGGAACATATTGGAATGAAAAATTATACTTTGGAAGTGGAATGAATGAATTTGCAATCGAGCACTGTTTGTGGTTTGAATATAAAGCCAGCTTGGTTGGTGTGCAATACTTGTTTTTCGAAAGACGTCCGTGAAAACATGATTTAAGATCTGGTCTCCCATTTTTGAATTTCAAGACAATATTCTCAGTGATGGTTAGAATCAAACGTGATGTTAAATGTTTTGCATGTATATTGAACTGCTCTGCATTTTACCAACCCGGGCCGGATAGATTGTACATAATATATTTCTTTAAACAAAAAAAGCCACATAGTGCATTGTGGATGCTAAATGTCTGATATTAGTGTAGTGTAATCAAAGTAACCTTTGGAGAGAGGTAGGTTAGTTGTAGCAATACTGGGTCACAATAATGTAACACAAATCAAAATGAATTTGATGTGGTTACAGTGTAAAATGCAAGTGGATGGACAGATAGGAAAAATTAGGATAATTTTCCGCCCTTTCAAAATTGAGGGCCATCTTGGTTTTGTTTTGTTGATAATTTTGTGGTGCATTTTGTGAAGTGTTGGCTGTTAATGAAGTATAATGAATGACACAGATGAATGATTTAGCGGTGCTCATGCAATAATGGTTATACATAGTGGTATTCTGGTAGGAGAGTGAGACCTGTCTTGAATTTCGAGGTGACTGAGATGAGTGTGCATAAATGCAGATCAGGAGGACATTCTTACAGTTTACCAACAAGCTCATATTTGTAAAACTACATCCCACAATGCAGCAACCGACCCACTATCCAAATCCAAACTGCAAATTGTGCATGGAAAAAAATACATTGCAATTTTGCATTCAAACAATTAAGTAAATGAGGTTTACTTTCAAGCGGAAAATTGCTAGTGATTGTACTTAATGGTTAGAAGTACTCGAATATGAATAACACAACTTGCTAAAAATCAGTATGCCATGATTAGTTTTGATAATGGGTTTGATTATAGAAAGGAATGGTTCAAGTGAATTCTCTCAATTATTTTGGTGTCTGGAATGGAGTGGCAGGTCACGAGTCACTATAAATAAACACGATAAGGATGATGCACAAACAGCTATCTCCAAACTTTCTTTCAATGCATATTCATTGGAATCAATCCATTCAGGTTGAAACCAATTCTTGTCGGTGTTCTGTAAATAAGGGCTGTAAGGCATTTCCGACTTGACAATTTCACCTGAATTTGAAATCGATATAATTTTAAGATGTTAACCATCAACAACAAATTCACAATTGAAAGAGTAATGCAAGACAATCAGATCAGATCAGTTTTCTTTAACAGCTTCACCTCCTGCACTCGCTTCATCCTTTTTATCCCTTTGTTGTGATATATAGGTAATGTCGTGAGATCCCAAACAGATCGTGATAATGAGACAATCCATCCTCACACAAACGATGACAATTCTTTTTTTAAATGAAGTTTCACAAATAAAGAAATTGCACTCTTCTGTTTTTGAAAATCAAATGTGAATTCGTATTTTTATACTTTTTGTTGTATATATATGTATGGGTATATGTATGTGACTCATGCACGGTAGAAATCTCGTCAAACTTCTTGTATTTGTCTATATTTCACTCAATACCATAAATAGTTTCAAACATTTCACTTCTAGTTGAACGGTCAACTTTTTGTGAAGGTCATATTTACAGTGTAAGTCAAATATTTTGTTTACTTTTGTAAAAGTCACGATGACATTAATTTACTCATGGATTGTAACAATATAAAAACAACTATGCGAACAAGCCTACCTCACGAATATATGCTAAATTTATAAATTCGTGGTAAAAATTCAAGTACAAATTTCTCCAAGTTGACAATTAAGTCCTACCAATTGTTAATCAGTTTTGGTTTTACTGTGGTAGTTTTGGAAGATTCGAAAGCTCGTAAATATTTATTTGAGGACCTTTGCGGTTGTCAAATTAATATGTTGTGGCTCACCAAAGATTGACGTTCTCATGAATTAATATCTTTTTACTTTCTTCTAGTTAATAGAATATTGAAAATACATTTTTAGCTAGAGGCAATTTTTGATGGTCCCATGCTTTACGAAAGATGCGGTCCTTAGGCGTTGTTTAGAATCAGTATCCAGGCCTGATCGCCTGATTCTGTTTTAATGTCATAGATAATCTTAGACTACGTGGCAATGCATTAACATTAGTTCTCAACTGATTTCTATTTCTACACGAGTGGTGAGAGAGTTGTGATGTGATACCAACGCTTAATATAATGATTCGCTTCGATCTCAATCACTGGATGTGGTTGGACAGTTTTCCACGGAAGTTGAGAAGCGAAATGAAAGAATTTTCAAAAGTCAGGAATTCCCAGCTTGACATCTTTGTAACTTGAATTATGTGGGATTTATGTCATCAGTTAATACTGAGAATGTAAGGATAACAGTTTTTGTTGCCAAAAATATGAAAAGGTGTTATAAGCTCATGCTGCTGAACAAAATGTAATAGGATGTCACAGGAATTTTGTATTATGACATAATTTCATCACTCTTAATGCTCATGACCGTTGTTTTCGTTGAGGATTATCCAATGAGTAGTAGTGGGTGGCTGGAAATTAGGTCGCATTTACGAATTGGGTATAACAAATGTTAACTCATTTTCTTAATCCAAAATCTCCTAAAGCAGTGAGTTGATCAGTCCAACGGCCCACGTGCATTGTAATTAGATTAATTCGTATAAAAACTCAAGGAACTCACAATAGTTTAAGTGAGCTATCCATCATGTGTCACGTTTAATTGACAAATCACTGGGCAAACAGTTTAGCAAAAAAAGAATACTATAATCCAAACAGTATATTATAAAATTCATTATTTTGCACCAACTTCAATATTTAAATGAATTTCAACATTCTTAAAGACTTCTTGAAATTGTGACACATGATGGTCCTCCATCACTAAATATTTGTATGGTGGACTCCTATTGTGAAGGAAATGCTAAGCAAGATAGTGTAGTATGCACTGCAAAGAATTGCAATTTTCCAGAATTGTAAAGTTGGTTGGATGCCAAATTAAATTATGACAATTGGCCGGCCAATCCGCATAAGCAGTAATGCGTTAATTTTATGCATGATGATTACATTATGATTGTTGCGAATCCTGCCGTTCTTCCACCAAACAATCCTCTCTTATTGAATTGATTTGAAAGCGTTCTTCTATACAAAGTGTTGAGTAACTTTTTTTGTATTTTGCACAAAATGGAGAAAGTGATGAAAATCTTTAGGCATGTGTTTTGATACAATTGAATTGCGTGGATGGCGATATAGGAGCGTGCCGTGCTCCTGTTCAATAAAGAAAGAACGACAGCCGAAATGAGTATCTGTAATGTATAATTTATTTTGTACTATTTATTATAAATGCGCATAGAAAATACCCACAACCGAAATTGGCAACAGTAACATTATAAGAAAGCAGTTCTCATTTCCGAAAAGAAGATTGCATCAATAAAATAAGATCGTGCCATGTACGGAGTGCTATAATAATCAAACTTAAATAAACTCCTTTTATGCTTTAAAATATTGGATTCAGCACATAATTTGTTTTTATCACAATTTTCAACACAGTTGGCAACATGTATTATATTGAATTATCACAAAGTTAAAGATGCAGGGATGGAAAGGTGCGGAATAGAGCTTTGATAATTCGTGTTATTTATGTGCGGCCAAGTTAAGCTTGAGAAAGTGAATCTACAACTTGACATTTTTCATAATAAATAAATACGGCAACGACATTCGTATTCAATTCAGGCGGAGTTTTGATTAGCATTAGGCTAACTTCTGAAGACTGTGTTAGGGATGATGATGATGATTATGATTTAAGGATTGTCTAACAGCGTTGGAGTCCATATGTCAATCGAAATCACGAAATTGCATTTCCTTTCTTGATGCAGCTTGACTTGTGTCACGGCCCACTTTTTAATTTGATGTGAAACTGAAGTCTTTTCAATTCTATAAAGATGGCACATCTCCAATTTTGGACCTTGCAATGAAATTATTATCATTATCAAATTTCATTTTTTAATGCATTGATAATAATAATAATAATATTTAATATGAATGACAATACCATCAGAATATTGTGGCTTTGTTTATGAACTCATATGGGTGAATAAATGAAATTATCGACTGATTAATACTTTTTCTTTACTAATAAAAGTTGAGTTTTTTTTAATAAGTTTTAATTTTAATTATAAGTTACCGGGATTAGTCAACTCTCGATCTTTCTTGTTCATTGCATAGTAATTTATCTTGACCTGATCTGCTTTTGATTGAACACTTAAGCATTCAAAGAGACTATTTTCACCTGTAATTAGACGAAATCAAAATCAATCATTACTTGTGAAGAAAGGAAAACAATGTGTGGAGGTTCAACTCATTGTCAGAATAAAAAAAAGTTAATGTATCCTCATCTGCTCTGATATATTTCTTATAACGAGCAGTTAACCCACATTTAATACTACTTTATGATCTTGCAGATCAACTTTACCATATCAAAAATATAGACTGGCTCAATTAAACTGAATCTTAACAAGTTTCATTCTCTTTATGGACTACAGCTAAAATATCTGACACATTCGACTGGCGAATTGCAATTTTTAACAAATTATGAGAATTTCATCTTTCACACACTATACCTATAGAATATGCAAGTCTGAAAACAATAGAAATAATTCAATCGAATTAGAGCTTTGTTGCAAATTTTATGCGATGAGTTGCGACTCGCTAATAATTTCATGACATAGTATCGCCACATAATAATAGACCTTAGCAATCACCATCTGCATACGAGTATGTCTGGCTTTGTAAAAGTTACAAAATAAACTGGGATCAGAAACAAGCTCAGTGGAACAAATCCAAGCCTGAGGGCCAGTTTCTGAATTATTTCATTGCCAGTGTGCCACACTACTACAACACTTCTTATGTGCACGTCCAATGTTTATGCATGAACAGAATAGGAAATTATTCGAATCATTCATTCACCCCACAACTTTATCATAGCTGGGCCGTGTTAAGTTTTTGCTTTGGAAAAGCAAACTTATGCATATTCGTGTGTGGGCCACATTCGTTGTGAAGTGTTAAAGCATAGCCAATAATAATACGCCTTCCTTCATCTTTCTTACCAAATGAAGCGCTGCGCTTTTTACACCCTTCAACACCCGAATCTCTCCTTTGGCAGGCAAATGAATGCACATCATAAGTTTCATACTTGAATTATTTTTTTTGCTCCGAGTTGTAGGTGTTTATTTGAAAGGATTTAATTTTCGTAATAGGTGATTAACAGACAGGGTTAACTTTTGGGTCACCATTTCCCATTACGCATAATTTCGTGATTTCGTGGCGTGTCAGCTTCAGGCATGTTGGAATGTCATTCATATTATTATTATTATCTATATCCACAAACCGGGGGTGACTTATTTACGATAATTTGTCTGCGTTAAGAAGGTGTGTTGTTTTTTATGTCGGAGGAAAGTAATGAGCAAATGACTTGCAATTGCCTGTTGTATTGACATTGAATATATTTTGTTTGCAATTGAAGTCCACAATCTCACACTGGGACATAACAAAGGTGTGGCGATTATTGTCTTCAAATGCGGTTTATGACAAGACAAGAGAAGATCTGTAGGCAGTAGGGCACTGCATCTGCATACATCTTACTTAGGGGATATATGGTTGGTTATATTATTATTATTATTGTCTCGTATTAGTTAGTAGGCTCCCACATTGTATTTGAATGAACTTGCTAAATTTTTATTTACTCGTTGTTGTTTGCAAACTAAACTGCTAACCTGACTCAGGTTGAAGAAATCATGTCAGCAACTTTTTCTCTACGCATTGAATATCGGTATTTAAAATTCTGCTGATGCGTGCAAGTGCGAATGGCGAGTTTCTCGTGTGATGTTCTTCAATCCTGATTTCTTGTGACCACAAGAATGCGAGTCTTCTTCTCACAAGAAGTTTGCTGACAAGAAGTTTGCATTAATTAAACATAAAGACAAATTCACACGCATAATGAGATATGAAATATTAAATTATGTCGAGTGATTTAGAAAACGAATTTTTCATTCAAATGGAATGGTTGTTAGCAGCTCATGTGCACAACGAATAAATCTCACAAGTCAACCACCCGTCTGTTTTCTTTATAAATAGCCACATACACAGTCGACACAGTAGTATTAACCAACATATTTGGGACAATGTTTTAATCATCTAATAAGACAACATTGTACATGGTTTGGAGGTGGACTCAACATGTAAGAAGAAAAGAAGAAGAAAGCTTGTGGATATGACAAATTCAGATAGGAAAGTGACAATGACGATGATGGACGACTGATGAATTTGCATTTATGTGGTGTCCATTTGTTTTCGGGCAATTTGTATGCTTTCAATTTTATTTAATCATTCTTCAATGTTTAAAATGTGTAATATATTTTCGTTAATTTTGAAATGAGTCTGTCATCAACTGTTGAGTCTCTCCTTATCACATTATGCTTCAGCGTGTGCAAGATAGGCATGCTTAATTATCAACAATTCATGATAGCAAAGAATTACTTGTGCAATTATAATGAATGAGCCATTTAATTAATGAAGCAAACTTTATGTTGATTGAGAATGTGTGAGATTAGTTAAAAATGCGACCCATTTCTCACAAATACTTGAAATAATGTGTGCAATTAAATATGAATAGTTTGCTTCAAAAACTTTACGAAAATGTTAATAATTTCTGCAAATTATTAAACAGTGATAACTTTACGTAGAGTGTGTGTAAGGTTCAAATGTGACGTGGGAGTGGGCGGAGGGATAACATTATTGTCAATAAAAGAAGAAGAAATTACTTTAGCTTCTGATGGTGTTGCCAACCATCAATATTGAAACTTTATATTATTTAGTAATTACGTCTAGTTTGTTGAAGATAAACAAAAACTGGTAATTTCACACAATCATTACATTACGATTATTGTTGACGGAGATTTAAACAAACACTCCGACTTTCCCTTTATTTCTAGCATATAGAAATCGAACAGTTTTCTATTACTAATTCAATCACCATTGCATTTCAGTAATTGAATAGAACGGATGAATAAACAATAACCAATAATAATTAATAGTGATTAAAATGATGATTTAATCACCTCTTATTTACACGCAAATTCAATGTTTGCCATCTCTCTGGATGATTGCTTATTATACTGTTAATAAAACAAATCAATTAGTACTCATTTGCGTTTGAATTGGAAAGTGTACATAATTCAAACTTTGGTATACTTTCGATAAGTATTAAGAACTTATATTTTAACGTTTGCATGCAGATATTCTGTTGTTTATTATATTTTTATTTACAAAAATGCAGCCAAACTAAATGTCCAATGTGTCTAACGGTAGCTAAAATAAATTTGAATATTGCTAACAGGTGATTCCTTTCATCTCACCGACCTTTACAAGTCAATTTGACTGAGTTGCTTTTGACTTTTATATTTAGAATTGATTTGTAACATTTTAACAGCCAAAACTGTACATAGAGAGTAAACTAATAACTCAAAGATAGCAAAAGGGTCGCGTTTGGCAGTTTCAATCAGTGCCCTGTCACTTTGAAAAACTACAATTTAATTGGTAGTGATAAATAAATTGTACTGAATGATTACTAACGAGCTTCATTCCGTTTTCGAATATGTGTCTGTGGTCATACATGCAAGGCTCTGATTGCGAATGTGAATTTAATAACATTTGCAATGGTGGTAAGGAGATGAACACAATGTCATAATGTTTAATAGATTTTGCGCTTCACCTGTTTCTTTTAACTGACGATTCCGTTCATTCTTATAGTTATTTTTTAATATAAGAATGAGCTTGTATTTCACGTAACGTGCAGATGTATTTAAAATTTGAATTTATCAGATTCTATTTAGTGAGGATGACTGAAGCGTAAATCAATTGCTTTTATATTTCTTTAAGAAAGCGGAGGCTGTAAAGAAAGATTACCAATTCTGATGAGTCGAGGGACAAGCAATAACTACTAGTTTTGTTCTTTTTTGTTTGCGTATTTTTTGCTTTATTTAAATTTCTCGCTTTGACACGTATAAATACGATAAGAAGAGTCCTGCATTTTCTTCCACAATTTTTTAATTTCATTAATGTTTGAGTGATTCTAATTCAGTCGGCATTGTCATTTGACAAAAATAAATAAATGAATATAAAGTGCTAATTAGAAACTGTAGCTGACGAATGACACCAACGACTTTTTGATTAAAATTAGATGAGCAAAGCATCGAACCATTGAAATTGGGTCTAATTCAGAGATAGCTGATTGTGGCTTGAGTCAAAACAAAAGTGTAAACCCTGCATGACTCTTATTTAACAGGTGAAGAGGAACTTGCAAATGCATTCAAAATGTCACCGTTGTCATTTCAGCCTTATGTGTTTGAATTGACAAATACAACAATGCTTTCTCGCTTGTTTCCCAATTCCGCAAGTTCTATTGCGGCTTTAAACCAAAAGCGGGGCATCGCAGCGTGAAATTCAGGTGTGGCTATTGAAGTATGCCGATATCCACGGGGTTGATTAGATTGCCAACTCATTTGTCATCACTTATTCAAATTTTACATGAAATAAAATACCAGTTTGATATAAATTTTGAATAGAAATTGGCAAAACTCACTAATGCTAAAAATGAGAATTTGTGAAATGTAGATCAAATAAAATAAGCTATCGATTTATTGCAAATAGCAAAAACATCAGATGGATTTTGTAATTAGTACAAATTGAAATGAATACTTTTCAGGCACAATGTTAAAGTCGTATTTTTTTTTTTTACAGACTGACAGATATCCATTGTTAAATTGAAGAACTCCCTCATCGTGGAATATACTGAGACAAAAGTGCCTGAAATATATAAAAATACTGAATACAAATTGAAGTAAATTCATTAATTTGAATCCTGCAAGGACTTTCACTACACAACTTAAACAATTTACCTCATTAGGAACCTCCCCAACTCGTTAACTACATCGATTCTCCGTCTCCGGCATTGTAAGAAGCCAGTTATTAAGAAATGAAGACCAAGCTGTAGCAACACCTACATAAAATATTATCCATCAGGATGAGGGAATATTTTGACCCTATTTACTACGCCAGCAGCGTAAAGGTAAGCAGAGAATTGTAAATTATAATTGTTTTTACTTTTTAGTTAAATAATAAATATTATTCATTGTCGAACAAAGAAAATCACCAAATATAAATTGAGAATTCAATTGCTCGTAATATGAGAATAATTGTTAATTTTTTGGCAGCTCATGTCTAAAAGTTCACCTTCGAGTCCAGTAGTGCGT
>JAQFZJ010001006.1:0-13747 GCA_034695645.1 Folsomia fimetaria
CGGGAAAATTATCGTAGCACTTCACTGAAATTACTCTCGGAAATCACACAAAAATTACAAAATTATCCAAATTATCGAGAAAAGCTTGGCATTTGACGATTTGACGCCATACACAGTCTAACCTGATTTTTAAAATGAAAATTGCATTTGCCATAGCAAGAGTGAAACTGACATAAAATTCACGAGAACCCAACAGTTCATCCTCTTCGCAACGTGCAATTATGTACTAGTGTAGTTACAACCTAACCAAATTGTCCCTGCGTAATAAATTTGCACCTCTTCAGAAAATGACAAAATGAATAATTGATTTGTGGATACCAGAAAATTTAAAAATTTTAATAACTTTTATTAATTTCTGAATTTTCTAAATTCTTTCATTAATTTCTTTAGTTATTAAGTTGATGAAATTGAATATGAATTTAATTTGCAACAATAGGTTTTGTTTTGTATTTTTTCCAAATAAATACAGTTTGCTTGATGTTACGAAAATCATCTTTGCTTAAGCACACCAGTGGTACAGAATTCCCAATTTTATTCCAGTGTTCTTCTCCCACGATAGTTGTTTTAATCCGTCGTAAAATATCTGGAATCGCAATCCATAATTTATTTCAAAATATAAATTCAAGATGTACAATTGTGCTGAACAATACTTACAAAAAATGAAGTAGGTTCTAGGATCTTTTACAAATGCACTTCTCCCGCTTCCATTGTTTCTCCCTGACCAGCAAAGATTCTGTAATTCTTCTCGGGTATATAATTTTGTGAGCAGATATTTACATCCATTGATATCACTCTTCGCGAATGCTAGGTCCACCGCGGGTATGTCACCAGTAGTTATTAGCTGTAATATTTTATTAGTCGGGGTGTCTTGACTATTCATATAATCACCTTCCGTCCAAATCCTAGCTGTTTCAATGGATGAATTTTTTGAGGTTAAAGCTTTCGACAATGCTCTGGTGGATTCAACTTCTAAAGTTGTATCCTGGTTTTGTTGAATCTGCGTATATGAAATTTCTTAATCACCTTAGAAAATGGAATCACTAGCTTGTAACCAACCTCAATAATTTTGGAGCATTCTGCAAAAGGTTCAATTTGACGGTTGAAGTCCTGAAAAATGCCCAGTTGTTCTAATCCCGTTGGCTCTAAATTATCGAAGATTTCGGGTATAGTATTATTATCTGGGTTATTATTATCATATGTGGCAATATTTTCTTGGCAGTCATAAAGGTCGTTGTGTCTCCTGGAATCCAACGCGATTAAGGAATCTATCGGAGAAAGACATATTTGATCAAAGTTCTCCGTCTCGGTTTGGAGATAGGCAAGGGTATTGGAAATCGTTGCTTGATTAGACTCAGCTTGGTTCGGGATTTCTTCACTATTCATATTAAATACAGTGGTAAGCAGTTCCAGCACCTCGGCTTTACGTAGAGGATTAGACACCGTCGGGGTGGAGAATATTTTACCGCTTTTAGGTTTCATAATTTCAACGCATTCTACAAATTTGATGGGAGTCAATTGCATGATTTGTTAAAAAATGTCGAAAATACTTACGAATAATTATAAGTCTCAAAATAGCCGAATTGGAACAGTCTTGATAATTCTGAAAGTCTCGCTCAATAGAACTTTTTAGAATACGTGCCATTCCCACATTTTCGTGGAGTATGTATGCCTCAAAATAGTCAGCGTCATTTATTGAGATGCCTCCCTAAAATATAGAAAGGCTTAGTTAATAAAACTTTGCCGGGACTACAGCTCCATTTAACCCACCATAAAATGTTGTCTATCTTCGTTGGGGTGCAAACCCAGAATAATATATTTAAATATTTCCAAATAATCTGTAAATAGTTTTGAATCTTTTGCTTGCTGGTATATGTCTTGAAATTCGTTAAGTATATGATGATCATCTTCTTTTAATTCTGAATTATTAATTATTTCTGCATTCTGTAATTAATTTAGAAGATTAAGATTAATTTCAGGGAGGAGTAAGTCGCACGTACCTGTTTATAGTTATAATTTTTGACAATATCTTCTACTTGTTTTTTAGTTCCTGGTCTTGTGCATCTTCTGACCATAAATCTTTATCAGCAACATCCGCAGGGAACTTCCAGATGTCGGTAGACATCCTCCTTAGCAAACCCACGGCATCTGTTGATTCAGAATGTATCTCGTAAAAAAAATAGTGTTTGAAAGGAATGGGTGTTAAACTTACTTGTTATAGCGTATTTTTTGCTCCAATGGATCATCTTCTGGGTATCTTCATAGGTAAGAATATTATCACATAGAAATTTAGTGCAATCCTCAATATTAAATTTGAAGTACGCCTCTGCCCACGTCTCCCGAGCAAGAGTTATAACAGGTTCTTTTTTAGAATTATAATGCAATACCTAAACATGGAGAAATTCGTGCTTATTTGCTAAATTCAGCAGTTAAAAATAATTGAAAATAATTTCTTACAATTGGCTCATTTTCCAGAGTTTTGAACAAATAATAATAAGACAATTTCTTAACGTTGGAAAATTGGATGTGAGATATAGGAAAAATCTTTTCGATAATAACCTTAATTCCGTCCAGCTCTACCAAAGGAAAGAAATAACAGATCGATTAAACTCCATGATCGTAATAAATTCCAGAATTATTTTTATAAGAAACTTACTTTCATCAGTAAATTTTATTTTTTTTTGAAAGTGACATGACTGACTAGATCGCTGGAGGTGTGCAAATGAACATTGTTTTTTCCGGTCTCATGATGTATAATAATCACATGTATGGTACGTTACACTACACAAAAGATATTATGCGCAGTACAATATATGCGAGAATGGTGTTATCCACATACGGATTCATGAGGACACATTCTCTTGTGTGGGTGATCATAGTCTGTGTGGGTAATACAGCCTATGATCACCCACACAAGAGAATATATATGGGTGGGATTGTCTATGTTATGCGTTGCGGAGTATGGGGGTGGGCTTCATGAAAGCTTCATGAAAGCTTCATGAAAGTGTTATTGTGTAACAGCTATACTTATACTCGTGCTCTCATCATAAAGGAATTAACACATGGTGGTTTCTAGAGAATCCAGTTAACATAAACCTAGTCATTGGTTTGGATTCGTCATAAATACAGACATAAATTAAATTCAGGAGGAATTCCTGAATTTTTCCCATTCGTAATATTGAAAAAAACAATAATTTTTTGGGAGACGTAATGAGCCAATTAGTACGGAGAAAGCGTAAAGGAGAGGAATTGAAACTGCCTGAAAATGCTAAAAAGTTTTTACAGCAGTTTCCAGGAATCGTTAATGCAATAAGGCTAGAATTTTATAAAATGGGCCCTGACAGCTCAGTAGCCAGTGCGACTGGGGAGTGCCACATCATTTATTTCGAACCATTTATGGCTGAACCGATTGTGAGTTATCTGTTAATTGCATTTTGGAAAGCATTTATTGCTAATATTCTTAATGCTTTCAAACTATATGGTGCAGGTATTGGAGGGGAAAGTTGAAATACGCCCGGTGGATTGGGCAAAGGCATTCCTTCACTTTCAGTTAAAGGATATTGCGGAACATTTATGCAGGGCGATATTTTCTGCAGAAGATGTACTTGCTAGGAACACATTTAATGACATCTTCAAACTACCCAGTATTAAACGGGTAGCAGTTCTACGTGGGTTAAAAAATGTAAAATATTTTTGACACGAACTGGTTATGTCTATTTTTAATGTTAATTGCTAGGTGCGGCCAAGTGGATGATGGACAAGAACCGGGATCCATGGTCATACAATCCAACAGAATCGCCATCTGAGGAGGAGACCAAACTTATCACTTCCTATTTTGAAAGTTTTGAAATTGTATTCTTTCTTGTATAATATTATAAGCATATTACTGGCAAGTTATTCAGATGTATTACTCTGCAGGTTACTGCGGATTCTGAGTTAATGGAAACATGCGGAACTGATACACAAGTAACCTACGTTGCACCTGAACTAAATCCGTACGACACAAAAATGGTGAATACTGCAATGGAAAAAACCTTTAAAGAATTGGACTACACGCAGACGTTTACACGAATCATCCAACTCAGTAATCTTGGAGTAATCCCAAGCCTTGGAAATTGTGCTCAAACAGCGAGTTCACTGACTAAGTTGACAATTCCACACAATACTGACATATTTGTGGTAATGCACCGTTAGTCATTGTAACAGAAAGATCAAAATGTGTGATGAAATTTGTATACTATTCAGGATGCAGTCCAATTCTCCAGGAATCGGTGGGCTTCCGCTGCTAAAAGCAAAGATATATCTAGTTGTGCGGATAAACTATTTCGAAGATATCTACGAAGCGATTTTAAAGAGGAGGGCAGAAAATTCAATTCATTTGAAGACGTGTGCCCCGTGAAACGCTTGGCTCTGTACCGTAAGTGCTTACTATGCATTCAGACACATAAATCTAAGTTGGATGATTTGAAATTTTCGTCTACATAAGGTGCCGCTAAATGGTTAATGGTTAATACGAGGAAGTGTGATGAATCAGACAGGAACTTGATTTTCACATTTGATTCCACCATCCCTGAGCACAACGTTTTCCCAACAGAAGCAGAGATTATGAGCATTTCGACTAGCCTAAGTCGCACATATTCTGAAGAACATCCAGAACTGTTGGAAGAAAAGTTGGGCCAATTAAGGATGGAAGACAGCATTAATTTGCCACGGATATCGGTCTCTAGGGTCTGGAAGGACGAGCCGGTTTTATTCCTCAGAGTGATTGGCAGAGGGGCCTTTGGAGTAGTATTTGCGGCTTCGAGTGCTACAAAAAGACAACAAATTGCCATCAAAGCAATCAGTACTGTTCAGGAGGATAACTGTTTCATTGAGAGATGCATGGATGCCGTGTGCAAGTTGGAACATCCAAATGTGGTCAAATTCTTTGATTATTGGATTGAAAAAGCCGACCAAGAAAGAACGTGTTCTACATTTTACATGAAGATGGAACTATGCGATGGAGATCTATTGAAACTGCTGGAACAAGGAAGAGCTGAGACCATAGAGCTGGATAGGTTCGACATAATTAGACAACTTGCGGAAGGACTTAAATACTTGCATTCAAAGAGCATCCTCCACCGAGACTTGAAACCGGACAACATACTATACAGTACATCATCACATTCACGGCATGTGATCAAAATTGGGGATTTTGGGTTCGACTTCTTGAACGGAAAAAGGTATGGTGCCCCCACCTACCAAAGTCCAGACTTAATGGATGAGACTAATCTTTATACTTCATCCTGCGATGTCTTTTCATTAGGATTAATTTATCTAGAGATTTTACATAATTTCAAGACAAGGAAGGAATTACGTGTAACCTTCAATCTTTTAAAATTTGAAACATGTAATGTTGAACATGTGTCATCAATTCTACGAAATCTCGTTGAAGGGGGCGAGTTAGTTAAACCTGGGCAGGCAGAGATTTTGTGGAAGCTATTAGTAAAGATGCTTAATATTCAGGGATCTGAAAGACCAAGTGCGGGCCAAATTGTTGCATATTTGAAATCTGAAGAGAAGGACAATTTCAAATTTTTTGGATGAATTATTATTGTACAAAAATTTAATGTAAGCATGCCAAAATATTTAACTTTTTAGCCAGGTCTTATGTACCCGGTCTGTCCGTCGGACGGACGGACGGACGGACGGACAGACAATCAAATCATAAAGGGCTAAACCCCTAAATAATTTATGGCTAGGCTAAGAATGTTGATAATTATGGATGGACAGTCATTTATGTGTTATTGAATATATTATTATGTGAAAAATGATGCTAGTGGAAACTACAATTTATCGAATTCTGGCCATTCGTTATTAAATGCCCAAAACTGAGTTCTCAATACTGTGGATAGCACTATAAGTATCAAGAGAAACTTCTAACTGGGAAGTGCGAATACGGTGGCACATAGTGAACAATTTAATCAATTATTGATTGTTAATATCTCTAACAAATAAAAGTCACGAATCTGTACGATCTACGGTCTCAAGTGGGATTCACTTCACTCACAATGACATTAGCCGTATCGTGTTTACGCTAACCTAGAAAACACAATACATTGTTCTATCATAATAACTAATCCTGTAATACAACTGTTTGATCGAATCAATAAATTACACCTTGAATCCCGTCAGTTGGATTTTAATTATTGGAAAACTCTGTGCAATTTCAATCGCATTAGTGAAAAATGATTGATCATCTTCTTCCGTAATTTGCTCGTGTCCATGGAGGCCAACTTCTTCTATATTTATGATGAACTGCTCTTGGTTTAGTTCAAATAAATACCTGGATTTCGGTAAAGTCTTGACAAACAGATGCCGCAGTTCTACAAACAAATACTGGACTATCATAGTTCGTAAATATGTAAATACTACTGTCGTACCCAAATAATTATGCAGGGATGATGTAAAGGCTTCCAATAATTTGAGATTGGAGATCCACCTGCTCTCAAAATACAGGGTTTTAAGTTTAGCCAAATCAGAAATAATTGCCAGCCCATTAGTGAATAATGTATCCTTCAAGAATCCTTGACACTCATGACCTTCTGGATTCTGATTACTGTGCAGCAGTTTCAATTCCTCCAAATTTGGGAAGGTTTTGCAGACCGTAGTCAGAAATACATCCCTATTCGCAAAGAAATCCCATCTCCCCAGGCAAAGCTTTGATACTTTCAATCCAGCAATAATAATGGGCATGGTTCCCGGTGGTATTGGGTAATCATCATCCATATTCAGAAACGATTTTCCGGACACTTCTGGTGTCAAAGTTAGCATCAAGATCATTGGAAATCTCTGGACAAGATAGTTTATGAACTTGATGAAATGTGGGACCCTAAGGATCATATCATATGATCCCAAGTACGTGTCAACAATGGTCACATTTGATGTCCGGGGATTGGATGAAGTGGGACTTGGATACTCATCCGTTTGTGCATGCACTCTTAAGAAGAGTTTGGTTAAACTGTTGATTTAATTAATTATTAAAATAATGGTCAAATAAAATGCGAACTAGTTTCGTAATTACTTTGGAAATTTTGTATCCATTTCATTTGGTTCGACGGATTCAATGGCCTCCATCGTTGTGCCGAGATAGCTCACATGTTCCATTTTGTTTCGAATCATGCGAATAATTCTACAGAATACTTGTACTCGAGCACTTCTCGTCCCATGAAGGTTTAATTCCTTTAGTCCTTCACTCTTTACGATAATATTGGAAACTGAGTCCAATTCCAAACAATCAACAAACTCCAAATTCGTCGTTATCGATGTCAATCCCAGCGTAGTGTTGTATGTAGTTGATTCCAAGTTATCCGTTTTAAATTTATGCAATTGAATTGTTGTATTCACGAGTTGGTCGGGAGCAAATATTCCCAAATAGTGCAAATTCTTGCACCATGAGTACAATAGTAGATTCAGTATTTGCGTTGTGATTGGTGCCATTTCTGCGAATGGAAGTGGTGGATTTTGATCACGGCCTGTGACTAGTTTCTTTAGAAACCCAGTGACCTTGTTCTCCTTGACTTTACTATTTACAACTTTTACTGGAAAGATAACACTGAGTAGGAACCTCTTCACCACATGTCCATAATCATGTAGTAGACGGCGATACGTTGTGACATTAGAATCGATAATAACGATCAAATACATCCCGATATTGTGAAGCACGTAATGTGCGAAGTCTGTGGTGAAAGAAGAATCAAGAATTTGTAACAGTTCGTTGACACGAGGGACGTCGTTGTGGCTCCACACGTCGAATTTCTCCTCTCGCTTAACTTTTGTCTCTGTTAGATAACGCATGACACTCTTATTCCAAAACGGTCCAATCAATCTCATCGATTTGATGGTGGATGTGTCAACATATTTGTAAATTGATGGCCAAATGTGATCCATAACCTTTTTGAAAATAACTTTAATTTAACTTCATTATAAATTTGTGCTGTTTCAAACCTGAGGATTTACAAGTAGATCGCTACCTCCATATTGTATAGAACCTGGTAAATCCATTCTCTATACAAAAAATTCAAAAATTAGTGATAAAACACTATAGCATCCGGGTAAAGAAAACCGTGGATTTTTCATAAAAATTTTCGGCCCCATAGTTCTGCTGGGGCTTGTATCTGTAATTTAAGTGAAAATTATAATGTAATTTTGTAATTTGGCCAAGTCTGTTGGTTAGCATATAGAAAATGTTAATACTTTACTTAATTACACACCTCACCAAATTATAATGAATCATGAATCATTACATTTTGCACTGTATGCAGCAGACTGAAGTGACGCAAAGTGCAAATGAGAAGTGTTGTTTACGCTAAATTTTATTGTTATTATCAATTATTGCTATCCTTCTCTAACCAATTATTAATCCGGTATGAAGTGGCAGGAGTCCCAATTGGATCTACCCCAAAACATTGTAAACCGTTTTTACATCACCATGTTATGGAGAGAAAGTGAAATCCCACAAACTTACTACAATCCTTCTATACAAAAATGATCCCACTACACTGATCCTGATGCACAGATTTTGTTGTTTCCCTGTATGGACCGAAACCTGCAAAACTTAGACAAAAACCTTACGCTTGCAGAAATTCACAAATATTTTTATAATTTTATTGCTCAATAAAACTGGACTGTTAATGTTAACCTTGTACTGAATAGGTCGAGAATGTTTCAGTCCAGGATTGCAAACGGTGGAAAGATGATGTGGGTCGATCGATATTGGAGAGAAATTAGAGCAAAAACGTCTCCGTGCAGCATTAGTGCGGATACCGGAGGGGCGTTCTTATCATACGAGACGAGTAAACGAGTCAGAATTTCTCAGTTCCTATTTCACTTTCATCCGGTATATAATTTGGGTTGGAGGTGATTGATGATAATAATGGTGGGTTGCTTTTATGATGATGAAGTATCTCATTGGCATTTCCACCTAAAATTGACCGTAATGTTAAATTGTCCTTGCAAACGTGCAAACATTGCGGAGTAATAAGCTAGTACAATTTTGTGCTTCAATTCAGTTTATTGTTTTCTAATTTCTGCAGAGTTATTTCGCTGGAATAATTCTTTAAAAATGCAGTTCTGTGATTTTAATAACCTCACAGGATTCACGTCATACATCCAGTAGCGGTGTGACGACGGTCCTGAAATAAAAATAAGTATCAAATCAAATCAATGTTCATTTTCCACATCAATTTATAAATGTCAAATGCTGATTTCCGTTCACCACAGTTTCAATTAAGATTGGCAAGTTGATGACATAATTCTAATAATTCATAATCATGTCAGCGACACATTATTACAATTATAAGTGGTAATTGTCAGTTATGAGTCAAATCTTGGCAAATAATTTATTGTATTTATAATTACCATATGGTTTGTCAATTGTGGTTTGGTGATGAATTGTTTCCCACAAACTCGACACTTCCAGGCTTGTTCGTTAATATGTGATTTGATGTGGTAGTACAACCCAGCCCTGGACCTGAACACTTTGTGGCAAAATGTACACCGCAATGTGGAATCCTCTGCAGAAGGGTGGGCCCCAATCATATGAATTTTTACATCGTTTGCGTACAAATATGATTTCGGGCAGTGGGGGCATTGATACCGCTCTCGTTCCTCCCTTGGACGGTGAGTTTGAAGATGATGTTTTACTTCTGCTTTGCTCTTAAACTTTCGCCCGCACTCACTGCAAGGGTGGATCATGGTTTCCACTCGGGTTTTATGAATATAATGAATGTGATTCTTGAGTTTGGCAGAAGATGTAAACTTGGATGGGCAATGCGGACAAATAATTGTTGGGATGTAATGACATCTCGAGTGCGTCTTCAATTGCCCATCTGATGCAAATTGCTTTGCGCACCCTTCAACACGACATGCAAATATTCTTCCGCTGTGGACCGCCTTATGGCATTGAAGACTCTTCTTAGTCAGGTAAGTTTTTGGGCAGCGGTTGCAACGGTATTTAGTTCTGGTTTCAGTGGAACGATGTGTCTCCTTGTGCCGTTTCAATTGAGGCAACCCCGCGAAGGTTTTATCACAGACATCACAACTGAAGCGTTTTTCGTGACAGTGCACAATAGTGATGTGGGAGTAGAGCCTTTCCTTGCTGACAAACTGCAATGGACACAAGGTGCAGGGAAATGGTTTCTCGGTTGTATGAAGGGCAATATGGTGGTCCAAGTTTGTGAATAATTTTTCGCAAAAGTAGCAGCATTTAGATTTCTTTGGAGGGCAACTGCTCGTTTTGTACTTCCGAATTCCTGATGCGGTGAAGGGTCGCTTTCCCTCGTGAACCCTTGTGATGTGTTCCTCTAACTTTAAAGTAGTGTGATATCCAGCGTTGCAAATTTGACAACGCACTTTCCACACATGCTCGTGAATAGAACTGACATGCCGACGGAGGCAAAGCCCTGATAAAAATTGTTTGGGGCACCTAGGGCACTGCAGCAGTACCCGAGTCCCGTGTTTCAGCTTCTACAAAAAAATAAATTGTGTTTAGTTGAAGTCATCAGAGTGCGTTGACCACGTTTCGCTTGAAATTACGCTTAAATCGTAACGTGGGATTTGTTTCCTGTTCAATTTTATAACTCTAATTCTAATTTATAACTTTTGAATAATATGTGTGCACATCCATACCGTATGTTGATTGAGGGTAGAGCGGTGTGCAAAGGTTTCTTCGCATTTGTCGCACGAGTACGGTTTTTCTTTTGTGTGCACTGGTAAGTGATATCGCATCGCGGCTAAACCCTTAAACAATTTTGTACAAAAGTAGCACCCAACATTCTTCTCCCCGTGGACCCACTTCATGTGCCGTTTGAGGCATTGCTCCCCTGCACATAACTTTCCACATTTTAAACACTTTAGTTTCGCCAATCCCCCTTCGGAATGTACCTCTCGTTCGTGACGAAGCATATTACTTCGATGCGTGTATGACTTTATGCATTTTGTACACTGCCATCTCTCAGGGTTTTTTTCTGCGTGACTTTGTTCATGAGATTTACGTCCCACATTGCTTTGAAATACTTGAGGACAGTGGGAGCACTTGTAAGTTGGAGGAATTCCTCCAACAGCATGTTTGCTCAATTCATGGGCATCCAGTCCTTGCCTGGATTTGAAGATTTTGTCGCATTTTTTGCAATTAAGGGGTTTCACAGGACCGGAATGATAAGCCAAGTTGTGGGCATTAAGGCCTTCTTTGGATTTGAATGTTTTGTCACAGTTTTTACACTTAAGAAGTTTCACAGGACCGGAATGGTGGCTGAGAACGTGGGAGTTAAGGCCTTGTTTCGATGTGTAGGTTTTTTCGCATTTAGGGCACTTTATACAGGGAACGTTTCCAGAGTGTTTGTTAATGACGTGGGCTTTCAAATGCCACTTATTTTTATAGAACTTGTCACATTTGTCACACTTGATGCTTGCCATTGCCACCACTCAATCTGTTAATTTATATTCAATATTATATTTATAATAAATAACAGTTTTTTTAGGAACTGAATAAGTGCTCATCTAATGAGCATAGTTTTTATTGTATCAAAATTTAACACGCCAGAGTTAAGGGTGCAAAGCGGTTAAAGTTCCACAATTCAAGTGCCGGTAAAGAATTATACGGACACCTAACCACGCTGTATAAGTATTATTATCCCATAAAACACGACGATATTTATGGAAAACCAAGTACTAAAATATGTAGGTGTGCGCAAAAGTAAGCCTGTTCTAACTACTTGGGTTAGATGGAAACTGGGATTCGGCTTGCCTGCGTGGAGTTAGCCAGTGTCCATTGCAGTTCTATATGTACACTTCCTGGAAAGGATTAGAAAGTTTTGTACCTGGTTGGAAGTATACTATACTATAATGTGAGCGGGAAGCTGAATAAGAAGGAAGCTTTGTTTTTATTGTTAAACTATATTAAATTCTGAATTAAATTTTTTATGTCAAATTAGTAAATTTTGTCTTAAATTTGTGATAAATTAATACGATTTAGTCACCTGTATACGATAGTATGTGAATTCATATTATTCGGTCATCACCTCGGTGCCCAGTCTGGACCTTCAATTTGCTGCTGGATTTGCATTGCAAAAGCCTTATCCTAGACTGGGCGTGGTCTCAGGCAAGACTATATTTGTCTTATAATTTTTTGAAAATTGGAGCACTATCTAAAAATTGTTTTTAATACAATGGTCTTCGGGTGGGATAAACCAATAACGGGAGAGGCGGAAGATGAAGCTTACAATGGGGAAGAAACGTTACGTAGGATTATGACGGAAGTTGTAAGATCTGAGGTTCGGGACAAACTGGATAAGGTCATTGAGGGGATGTCAGTGCTCACAGGAAGAGTGGATAAACTAGAGGAAAGACAAACCAACACTGAAGCTAATTGTGGTGCTATGGCCCGGGAAATTGCTGATGAGTTTGCTGCTGTGAGAGTCGATATGGAGGAACAACGACAGAGGATCCTGAGGATGAACAACCTGATCTTAATGGGGGTTCCTGAATCAAGTGAAGGGTTGACCTTGGCTGCTAACCTTATGAAAATAATTAGCCCAGCATGGGCAGGGGAACTGGATAACAGAATTGGGGTCGTTAAATCTAACCCTACTTTTCCTCGTCCAATTCGGATAACTTTTGCGACCTCCCAGTGTCGGAATAAGGCTCTCAGAAGTTGCAATAAGTTGAAGGGGGTGAAGGACTTGGAGGTGATTAGTGTGAGACGTGACTTAACAAAGGTAGAGCAAAAGGAGATGAACGAGAGGGGGCCAATTAATCCGAGGAGAAGTGCAAGGAACTCTATGAAGAGGACGGCGACTGAGGACTTGCAGACTCAACACAGGAAGAAAGTTCAACGGGAGGAAGAGGTTATGGATGACATGGCATGACTACGGGATACAAACTCGTGTATAACAATTGGTCATCAAAATACTCGGTCATATTGTAATAAGTTTGATTCTGTGGTAGCGGTAATTAATAATTTTAACTTGGATGTGTTATGTCTGACAGAAACATGGTTCAAAATGGACACTGAATATTGTATACCAAACAATTACTCAATGTACAGACAGGATAGAGTGACAAGGGGTGGTGGTGTAGCGATTTTGGTAAGAAACAGTTGTATTGTTCATAAAATTGAATTAAACGAAATTGAATGGTTAGCGGAATCATGTATTGAGGTTTTATGTTTATCGATACAGTTAGCACATTGTAAGGCTTTCACAGTATGTGTGATTTATAGACCGGAAGCTATGAAAAATGATTTTAAAAATCTTGATGTATTGTTTGAATTTTTATGCAGGAAGAATAGAAAGGTGTTTATGCTGGGGGATCTTAATATCAATTTAGTTTCTAATTCAAATGCGTCAAGAAAGTTGAATTCATTGCTAAAGCGGTATTCTTTAGTGCAAATTGTTAATGAGCCAACTAGGAAGGATAATTTACTTGATGTTATTATTACTAAGCATGGTGATCGTGATAGTGTTAAAACATGTGGTGTTAGTGAGGAGGGAATTTCTGATCACAGATTTGTTTATTGTTCATTTGATGTAAGGGGTGCAAAATTGGAAAAGAAGTATATGGTTGGACGAAATTTTAAGTCAATTGATTATGAGGGATTTGTAAGTCAGTTAGCCAGAGATAATATTTATTCGGGTTTAAATTTAATGGGTACATTTAATAATGTTATTTTGTCCCTTTTTGACAGTGAAGCTCCAATTATAAATAATATAGT
>JAQFZJ010001007.1:0-13730 GCA_034695645.1 Folsomia fimetaria
TACTAGATAGGGTTTGATCTTATTATAAATATATAATGTAATGAACTTTGAGCGAAAATAAATCTCATCATTAATAAACGTGCTTAAAGTCAATGTCAAACCAACAATTCATTAGAGGACGGAATTTCATGTGACCCAAAGTTTACCAAATGGAGAATTAAGAAGATCGGGATGATCTCGTCAAATTTAGTCAGAGTTGGTCAACCCCGCCTCTCAATATGTTGCCAAGGGCTGCTTTCTTCTTCCTTTTGTTCGTAGTTACATTTGTTCGTAGTTACAAGTAGTTACTACTTGTAGAAAATGATAGTGTCATGTGCAACAAAACCAGTTGAAACTACATTCACATTTATAGTACGTGCATTACCAATTAAGTCAGGAAAGATCATATTGTACCAGATTTAAGAATGCTTAAATTCGATCATCAAGTGGAAATTTCTCGTTGCCCATTAATGTTCGTAATTTGGTTAAAAATAATCATTCCCTTCACCCTAAGTAGCATGTATATATGCTGAATAAAATTTGGTTATAAAATCATTAGCTGCATCGTTTTCTGACGGTAAAGTTTATTTTATGAAATAAAAGTATTCATTAGGTAGAATACTTTTGTGACAATTATTATTTGCCAAGTTCGCACGTTAACCCATTCAAAATCATAATCGCGTTTATGATTAGCAAACCATAATTAGCAAATTTAATTTAATTATCTTATTGTGACTTGTGACAGCACAATATGCTACTTTGTTGTGCAAATATTCTAATAGATTGAGCCACGCCTAGACAAACCATTACCGTGTGCACACTAATGAGCACAAAGCATTCATGTATTGTAACCGCCATCCTTCCATTTCAACAGTCTTTCCAACATTGGTTCGGTGTAACATGGAAACCAATTCAGCTACAATTGAAATTTTATTATTGTCCTTAGCCAAATATCCAATTTTCGGTTCCCAGCTTATCGGCTACTTCCCATTATCCGTCGTAAACTCCACAATTTTACCCAATCATCCTAAATCATATTTCCTTCCAACCAAAACTAAATCATTACAATTTATTTGGAATGGAATCCCATTTTTATTTCAAATCCTTGTCTTAGTCGCCTTCTCCTCTTTCATGATCTATTTTTCAATCACATCCGATTCAAATGGGGCACTTGATAGGTTTCGAACGGTTGCCTCAGACCATCTCATTATTACCGTGTTGTCGTCATGCTGCATGTGCAATGCTGTAGGGAATCGTATCCTCAGTTTAATCAATATTCGTCAAACGCTATTATTTTGGCGGCATCAGTGCACCGAGCTGAACAAAATTCCAAGTTTTGGAAATGATGGACAACTCATTACCACGTTGCGTAGCAATATAAAGAGATTGTTCATACATTGCGTCATCCTTTTAATCCTTCCAGTGCTAGTATTAGCCACGAATGATTTTCTTCTCGCAAGATTCTTTAGTTCCGACAATTCCACCCCGGTCGTTGACATGACGGAACCAGGCAAACGGGGACTTGGCGCCGCGATTGGTGGAATTATTTTTATTTGGTTTGCATACGGTCACATTTTCTTGAGCAATTGGTTAGCTTTCTTTATCAAGATTTATGCTTTTTGTATCGCGGGAATTTCAAAGGAGGTGGAAATTGTGGGTAACGTGGGTCCGAATAGTTATGGGCGTAGCGCGAAACTTGAACAAATCTCGGATTCGTATGAAGTTTTGATGGATTTAGTGCACCGATTTAATGCAGCGATGGGAATTCGATTTGTAGTTGATGTTGCCGTTAATATTGTATGGATTTTAGGATCAACTTATTTTGCACTTGTTTCCTGGTCAGTGGGTGAAGTTGGAAGTTCCTTTGTCAACATTTTTGCGGGTTGTATTGCAATGCACACAATTTATGTTTATGGTGATGAAGGTGAAAAGCTGGAGAGAGCTAGGCAACGACTTGTTAACAAATTGAATCAAATACGGATCCAGTATTTGACAGATGTGGAAAGAATTCAGGTACATGTTTTAATAATTAAAAGTAACATAATTGATTTACGATGTTATTTTGTTGTGCAGGTTAAGTCAATCTTGCATAAAGTGACAAGCTGTAAACTAGCAATCAATCCTGGCGGTTTTTTCGTATTGAATAGAGGATTCATACTTTCCGTAATATATGAATAGAATCAAGTAGATAAGCAATTTGTTGAATACCTGTAGAATTATGTTTTGCATTAATATAGATTTTATCAGTCCTGATGACCATTCTGATAGTAATGGCACAGTTTCGAGATTCAGATGAAGCAGTCTGTAGAAAGAAGACTCCTAACCTAACCTAACCTAACCCAACCATGCTTCTATTTCTATATATATATTACGGCTTTGGCGGAAAGAATCTTATATACATATATCTATATGTTGAATTATTTACGTTATTATGATTCGAATGGATGTTGCACTGATTTGCAGTATAAGATTTCATTGTACATAGAATTACGTTAACGTGGTAATGCAGATTATTTGATTGCTGAACAACTGGAAAACTGTAAGCCATCGTCCAGCAAACTGATACCGATAACTTACGGAATCAATAAAGTCAACTTGAACAAATTAATCGTGTCATGTAATAATAATCGACATTTCTTTATTGTAATCGCTGCCACTAATGCTCAGTGCACCACCACCTTTATTCGCTACTAATGTATGATCATTTTTCGCACGGCACTTATGAGGCGGAGGACTGTCCAATGCATAAGAATGCATTGACTGATTTGCGTCACAACTGTAAACTCGCATTAAGAATTTGGCAATACTTTTCGGACAGATTTAGCATATTATATTTTGTTTTCTGTTTCAATTCCCTCAGAATGGCCCATGTTTTTACTTCGCTCTTAATTGGATGTCCATTGCAAAAAGTTGGATTGAGTCCCCGGTGGATTTATTATTGATTCATTATTAGAAAGACTTTATCGCATAAGGTGACCGAGTAGTTAAAATATATTGTGAATTTTTTTTAACTTCGGGATATTTTGACCATAAATCTTTCTATTCTATTATCAACCATGACCATTTTATTAAGCGTCTTCGTAAAACCGCTCGTCACGTCGGGAGTTTTCCATGTTAATGCAAAAGAATAAAAAAATTAGGTCACATTTTCCTTAAACTTGATATCGTTAACGGAACGAGAATATCTTTGGTTAAAAATGGCATGAATACCAGATACGGCGTTGGCCAAGTTGCCGACTCCACCCTTGCTTTTATGAAGAGTTCATAAAAGTCCGTTTGTAAAAGTAAAAGATATTTTTTGCTCATTTCTAGCAATGGGCAAATTCTGTGGTAGTCTAACAACGCTGCGGAGAATTGATCCGACTTGTTTGAATCTGGATGCTTACTGTGATAATGCTGATAGATGAAGGAAAGCGAAATACAATCAGAACAAAACTTAACACGTTTTAAAGCATTTGTTGTTTAAGGTTACAATACACTTAAGAAAATACATAAATGGTAAAAGTCACAAATGCAAAAGAAATCAAAACCGCGTAAGATTTGATTCCAACAAATCTTGACATTTCTGTAGTACACTTACACTGAGATTCTTGCACGAAAGTAAGAACTGCAATAAAGCATGTAAAACCACACAATGCGAATAAACCATACAGGTGGGACAAGACCAAGTAATCATTATTTTTCGCAAATTTCAGGTCACTTCTATTATTACGAAGTTGTGCATATTCCATATTAAAGGTTTTGCTGTTGTGTAATCCTTCCCATAATCTTTTTATCCCGCTTTGCACAAACATGCTCGCAAAGCGTAATAATTCCTGAACGAAATGAACCCTATACACCGACCAACGCACTAAAGTTTCTCGAAATTCGAGACTGGGACAACTTATATCATCCCCAAACTTTAGCTGCATCATCATTTCATAATACTTTGAAACAAAGTTTTTCCTTAATCTATCCGCCCTCAATTTATATCCAACCTTTACCGTCGGGCCCAGGCCCACGATAAGTTTGATAATATCGGTGCCATCAACGTCTTCCAAAACTGTGAAAGACGTTTCCAACTTATCCAGCACGTGATATTTCTCAAATTCCTCAATATTGCTTATCTGCTGTTTCGGCGGGAAAGCGAAATAACTGAACATACCAGGCTGATATTTAAGCTCGGAATCCACCACACGATAAGAAGCATTAATAAATGCCCCCAAATCTGTGTAGGGCACCGTTTCTGGTGTCGGAGTAATCATGCATCCTACAATCATTGTGGTGTAACCCGTTATAAGTACAAGTGCCGGGAATGCAAACAGCACCGCAGCACCACGAACACTCCCGGGCATTTGCTGAACTAACATTCCACCCCATTTCAAAGAAGCCCGGATAGAATCTAACACAGCATCCAGTGCCAATTTTGTCGAATGAACAAGCAGGCATTGCATAAAAAGGGACAACGTAATAATAGCGATTGATATGCATATCCAAACTAGGATATCGAATGGTTTAAGCCAAATAGACCAGGAATTCAAAAATGATTTCTGCCTGTAGCAGTAGATCAAATATGTGGCCTCATACTTTTCAAGGTAATACGGCAAATTTACTAAAATGTTGCTGCTTCCATCCCAAAAATGATCTAAGTCAATTTTCCCATAAGAGCTTGTCCTCATGCGAGGCCAAACTGCTGGCGTGAAATTAAAACGCTTCGATAGTGTGAGGGCATGTTTGTCGACAATTGTTATATGATTTTCGGAATAGATTTCCCATTTTGTAGGTACAGGGATTATTTGTAAACGGTTATGTTGATCATACTTCAGGAATTTTGGAGACATATTGATAGTGATGTCGCTCCTGGGACTGCGTTTTGATTCAATAGATGTCAAATATGAATCAATATCTTATCCAGAACAAAATTATCTTTATAAGTAAATCATTATACTACTTATATATACTTATTCAATTCCCTTACCTGCTACAATGGTAATAAACGATGCCCCATCCACCTTGATTACATTTGGGTTCCAGCGTTTTATGTTATGAAAGTCCACGTAATAGAAAATAATTGTAGAATCCATCAAATTCGCATTTTCATTGGGTAATTGAAACCCGAAGATTGGATGGTAAAGATCATCCTCAACAGGCGTCTCATACTGGATATGGGTTTCAATAAAACTTACAGTTCCAGGATTCCGCAATATTTTGAGCGACTTGGAAAAGAAGCTCCTCAGGTGACCAATTCCTGAATCAGGAAACCAAATCAAGACAGAACATGTGGATGAGGACAGTCGGCGCTGTGCGATGTTGAGTTTTTCTAATTTTAGGAGAACGTCCTCGGCCTGGTTCTTGCCCCCAGTCCAAGACCAGTCCTTCATCTTAGGGAAGTTTAGAATAGTAAAGGAAAAGAGGGGTTGTGAAAGTGTCAAAGGGAGTATAAACGATGTGTTTAATTTCCGAGATAGGGCGATCGTAAATATAGAACAGTCCAGTTCTTTCTCGTTGAATGCGACTGTATAACTATTACCAAAATTAAGGAAAATGTGAATCGTAGTTAGAGACGATAGAAATCTAGATATATTCATTTTGATATCGCTCTTCAAACCACTTAATCCGGTATAGTATAGAACGTGTGCACAACGATGATGACTTTGTTGACAAGGAGAAGCCGAAGGTGAGTTCTGACATGACAACTTTATATTGCACTAAAATATGTATGTAATAGAGACAGACTACCCATTTGAAGAACAACATTCATTATTTATGTCATTTAAGCTTTGGCCTTCTGTTGCTGGTTAGATAACAATAAACGATTATGCCAACGATGTTTTGAAAACATTCAGATTATAAAAATTGTGTACATTCCTATATGCTATACATACAGAGGGTGATCGCTTAGATTATGAACGAATTTGTAGGTTCATATCTTAGGCAATTTTGAACTGATAATGAAAGGATACATCTTCAAGTTTCTTTGTACAAATTTTCAATTCGCTAGGTTGGATAATGCCATCGCTAGCGACACACACGTCGACCTCCAACCAAAGGAAAATTTCCAAAACAGCGTTTTTCTATACCTTTGTACCATGTTGTTAGAAAAATACTACTTCGCATTAGAAGCACATTTAAATCTCGTATTCATTTTTAAATTTAGATAAGTCATTAGGCCTTCGAAAAACATGCTATCGTAGAACTGGAAATTTGAAAGTGTGATATATTTGGTTTTTAAATTCCCACTTTGTTTTACTTAAAAAATGCAGTTTCTCCACTTTCGTGGTTTTCGAAAATTTTGATTTAAAAATTCGACGACGGAATTTGACGCAAAATGTTAATTGTCATGAAGTTTATAAAGTCGATTAAGTTTTAAAACCAATTTGGAGATTTCAAAAAAATCTGGTACAATACATGTTGAAAAAAAACATTTTGAAAAGCTTTTTTGGACTGTGTTCCACTTGTGTGTCGCTAGCGATGTCAATGTCCACACTAGCGGGCTGAAAAGTTTTACTAGGAAACTTGAAGATGCATTTTTTCATCACGGAAAAATCAGTTCAAAATTTCAACTGGTACAATGGATATGAATCTTCAAATTTGTTCATTATCTAGGCAATCGGCCTCTGTATTTTATAACTACAATACTTGTCCCGATGCCACAGTACTTATTTTAAAAATTCATGAGTATTGCGGACCAAATAGAGCTAACCACCATGTCATTGGATTTGTGCATTATCTCATCTATAATCTATAATGTATTATACAAACTCATTAATATAGATCAAGCCGGAACCAGCGGCAGCTAATTGATGGTTTTCGAGTATCGTATCGCACTTATTAACAATACTAATTTAGTGGTGCCTATTACAATAATGGATTTCATGAATAAATAACGTGTCTCGATCGTATGTACCTGAACACGTGCAAATCTTGTTGGTATTGGTTAGCTCTCCAAGGTTTTTCTAAAGTCGAATTTAAAATACAACATCATATCCTAAGAACCCCTTTTTTTAAGTTGTAATTGTTATCCGCGATTTACAAAAGTATACACCATCCTAATTTATCCACTTCAACATTATTACGACACTGCGGCATATGATACCTTGACGCCAGGTACGACACTGTGGCGTAATGATATTAGACACCGGTTACGATAATGTGGCGTATGTTGCTTTAGACACCGGTTACGACACCGTGTCGTATGTCACCTTGACGCCCGCTTACGAGTATGTGTCGAATCCATAAAAAATTACTTTCCAGAGGAATTACAAAAATTTGGTCCAGATTCTACCAAACAAGCGACATATTTGACCTCCTTGCTTCAATATTTGCCAATTTGACTCATTTTCGAATTTAGGCCTATTTTTCGTCAAAATGCCACTTATCAAATTGAGAGAACGGAAGTAATTTTAAAATTATAGCTCTACACGAGTAATAAATCAAAAGTTTTGCACGATATATCTGTCCAAAGATGAAGACCTTAATTAATTTTATAAACGAAAGAATGACGCGGTCTTCGAGTTTATTTAATGAATCGTTAGATAAAAGTTAACTGGCTTGAAAGAAGGCTTTATTATCATTGTATTAAAATTTGCAAAAACAAAAGTGACCTTGCTCCTAACATTTGAAAATTAAACACACACTTTTATAAAACCTATCAAAATTTCTGTTTCCTGAATGTCCCCATCCATTTTGATGCTATGATTTACCGAATGAGAGTACATTCCACTTTTCTGGTTTCGTTCTATGACCATCCAAATAATGGACGTGTCATTTATGTTCGAATCGAAAAATGAATTATGGTCGTAAATTAGTGACAGATGCATTAATTTGCCAGTTTATTAGGGAGCCTTGAGTAAAAGTGGTATCGGATCGTGCTCACCACTTCTTTCTTTTCTGAAATCTCCTAACCGCCTCCTTAAAGTTGTTCCTTGTTTGAAGAGTTTTCTCCACAACTGAATTTTTTCCAACTTTGTGATTATAAGGTCGACTTCAGCATTCCTTCGCATTTCCTAAATTATTCAATCACACTTTTAATAAAAAGTTCATTTTTTCTAATTACGGGTAATATCTCACCGTTTTCACTTCAATTGCAATAGCTAACATCAAATTCATCGTGACCATGGGACCAATAAATACGAAAATTGCAAAACACGCGCAAATTACGAAAAGCCGAAGGTCACTGACGCTTTTCAGTTCTGAGAAAGTTTCATCATATGCGAGTTCTCCCGCCAAAATGGAAAACATTTTGAGCGGAAGCGTAGCGGATTGGAATAATGGCTGTTAGCAGAGTAAGTAAAATATTAAGGCAATTCACTTTATGCAGTAAAATGATGCTGTACGAACCAGTGGCACCAGAAATCGGAATATTACAGAAAATGCAAAAAGTGTTGTTGCCAAAAATACAAGAAATACTTTTAGAGATTTCTTCATTATCTGGAAACACGAAATGTTGTAATGGGCAAACGAATCAAATAATGAAGTGGCATTCATACCTGGAAAAGTATTCCTATATCCAGTCCGAGTGGGAGCGCTTTTAATTGCAACATTGCCACAATCAATGCATTCATAATGGTGACCTGTGATCAATCAAAACAAATGTTCAGACTGGATAAAAACCTTTTTTTTCACGGGTTTTTTGCCGGACAAGATACATTTTGTCCGGATATATCGGATTAAGGGTAAACTAACTAGGTTTACTTCCCGACTGCTTCTCGAGTTGGAAGTTTTAAATATATACATTTAGTACGTTATGTAATACTAGTCACCTACAAAAATGTCCGCGTAAAAATCACATCTGACCAAACTGTGACAAGTCAAAGTGGGCAGCAATGACGATTGCTCACCTTGCATTTACATGGGGGTCGCGAGCTTTAGTTTACATATATCGGCGACATACACTCTCACTCCACAATCTGTCCACACAGTTCTTTCCTCGTTACCCGTGATATGTACACTCCAGATCAAATTGTAAATAATTACAATACAAGTTTTCGTGCTGTGATGAAATTTCCAACCTAATGGCTAAAATTATTACGGATAATATTTGTGGGTCAGTGCTACTTGGCTAAAATAAATTTGCGAATGGTATAGAATCTACCTTTCGATTCAGTTACCTCTTTGGAATATGATTTTATCACAGGAAGAAAATATACATAAATGTACAAGGCGAGAAGTCGTCAGTTCTTCCTACTTTGACTTGTCACAGTTTGGTCAGATGTGATTTATACACGGACATTGTTGTAGATTAGGTGAATAGTATTACATAACGTACTAAATGTATATACCTATTTAAAACGTCCAACTCTAGAAGGAGTCGGGAAGTATACCTGGCAAGACCAAACTAAGTTAATAATCCCACCACCGTAAGTATAAGGTTTGCCCAATCCTCTTCTTCTCCCTTGCTTTCATACAGTACGGCTGGAAGCACGAGTTCATTAAGTATCACACAGCAACCAAAACTTATTTGTGCAAGGTTGCAGGGATCATAAAAGTAGCGCGATTTGTCATGCGAGAGATTCATTTGAACGAATTCTTTGGCCAAGATAAACACAATGGAGACGATTGTGGCGGAAAAGTGGATTGTTTGAATTGTTGGATGTTCCCTTGAATTACTCCAAAATTGAGTATCTGATAAAATAGTGTAAAAATCTAAATTAAAATAACGAAGAGAATACCAAATATATTTTGGTTATATATACCATTATTTCTGGATGGGGGTTTGTCCAAGGCGATGTAGAAACCATAATTTATGAGAAATATGAACTGTTGATAGATCCAATTAACATAATTAGCTTGACATAGCTTAACTTAATTAACATAAAAACGAACCTGCACTGTTGTAGCAACATACGCCCAAATCTTTACCGAGTTCCAATTCTCCTTAACAAATTTAGTGACTAACGGACTCCTCAGAATATCCACCCTAGCAGTGAAATGCGCGTTTAGCACGGCAAGCAGAGCGAACCTGCTATTACTTTCTGAGCATCCGGTAATTGGTCTGTAATTTGAACAACATTTTTCGCAACTATGTATTTAGAAGTACAATTTTTGCAGTGCAAAACAAGACCACTCACAAAAACTTGGTTTCATCATCTCCAGAAAATGCTTCCAACTCTTCACATTTCTTGAAGACAGGTATTAATGCCTGCGGCGTGTTTTCATAGATTCCCTCTAATACTTTTAAGCTCAGCCAATATTCTGTTAACTCATCAACAGATAATTCCTCTTTGTTTAACGAGCTTGTAATTAAGTATTCTACACATTGTGTGTGTTTTGCTTCAATTAAAAGATCCAACCCGGTAGCTTCCTCTCCTCCAATATTTGTGGTTTGTTTTGCATAAGCTAGCACGTCTTGATGGAAATCCTCGTGCAATAGAATCTTGATACTTTCAAGGATACTATGTTCGTCAGATTCTGCATATTTAGAAAAACGTTAACACGCATTTTTTTACAATTGTGCCAAATATCTATTTACTTTGATCACCCATCCGGCAAGCCATGTGAAATGGTGTCATCCCTAGAGCATTTCTCCTATTTGTATTTGCCCCTCTTTGTAGCAGCATCTTACACGCTGCATAATTATGGTTTCTTGCAGCAACGTGTAAAGGTGTTTCTCCTTTATGGATGCAAATCTTGAGATTGTAATTTACCAAGTCTGCTTCCGCAATTTGGTCAATGTCAGAGATAGAGATATCATTCTCCAAAATGTAGTTAAGAATGTTGATGCCATCTTTTAGGTCGGGATCTGTATTATGTATTTGAACAGAATTTGCGAAAGTATAAATTTGCGAATAATTTTTTGAGACATTTTACCTTTTGCAGATATTTGCACTACAAGATGATACAATGATACTCCCATGTGAAAGCCCAAGTTAAACTGAGGTTGATCCGGATTTTCCAAATTGAAATCATAAAACCATTTCAGTCCTGGTAAAGAATGTGTAAAAATTGCGACTTGTACAGGATTAAACGTTTCTGGAGAAGATGCAAAATATGTGGGTTCGCAATATCTGGCGACGCGCGGAACTGCGGGGAAACTACTTTTGCGCTCATCCTTTAGCGCAGGATTCAATTTGGATAAATATTTCGTTCTCGTTTTTGCTAAGAAAAGCAAAATTGTTTAAATGTAGCTAAAAGTTCAATTTTAAATTGCGAATTTTATGATTCTTTTTTGTCACCATTCGCCATAAAGTGAAGTGGAATCCATCCATTCTTATTAACCGCGGTGATGTCCGCTCTAACCGGAATATTTTCCCCAAGCAAATAGTCCAGGAGATGATACCGTTTATATTTGGCGGCTAAATGAAGCACCGTATTATCGTCAGAGCCACCTTTAAGCTCTATAAATTCCGTGGCTACAAAGTCCTTGTCTTCGTCGTTTTCTGGTAGCGAGATAAAATGAGATATGAGCTGTGCAGCAATATCTTTGCTGGAAGTACAGTCTCCTGTGTCACAAAAGAATGAAGATTTCTCCCAAATTTGGTAATTTAAATTACTCTTACGGTCTTATTCTTAATCACTTTTTTAACATTGGTTGCTTATGGCAAAAAAGTGATTAAGAATACCACTGTTATTCTTATTTTTACCAGAGACGGCTGTGTAATGAAGGAATCCATACAATCTAAAATTCCGGAATGAGGGATCAAGAATCTGTGAATTTTGATTAGTTCGTCTTTGAATTAAATCATTTTTCAAAATTTCTTCCACTTGATCCAAGTCACCCATTCGAACGGCGGTGATAAGCTTGGCATTTTGGGATTCATGTTGACCTTCTGGTGATGTCATTCTGTGCCAGGATTCCACTTCAATCCATTCTGTAATAGTCCACATTATGAAGTTTTATGCAATTTTATTAAAGATCCAATTTGAACAACTCACCAATATTTAATAACAAAATAAATATTTATTTATTTTCTTCTTTGTCTTTTTCAGCTGTAAATATTTATGTTCCAAGCTCGGTTATTACTAGTCCAATGAATGATGTGTCAAGTTACTATATAACAAAAACGGAATAGCAGGTGGTGGAAGGGTTGAATGTGTGTTAGTGTGAAGCTGTATGGCATGAAGCGAGAATATCATTAATGAATTCATATCCTAGCTGCAAGTATTTCATGATGGATTGGTGATTGCGGTTTTAGGAACAAAAAAATAACAAATACTAATATTTTATGCCACCACACCACCGTACCATTCACATTGAACTACTGGTAACGACGCAATGCAATTTTTGGGGAAATTTTAATGAAAATCGGATACATTAATTGCATCGTGTCTTATTGCAACTTGGGAGTTGATATTGAATGAAAGGGAACCGGTCCGGGTCGGTTATTATTTCTTTCTTTATCTTCATATCCACATTTAATTTATTGATACATTATTATTCTTTTATTTTATCTTCCATGTTTTATTATTTGTTATTATGTATGTATTTTTATTTATTTCTGGTGTGTTGCCTAGTATGGTTGAATCAGTTCAATAGTTGTTTGCATCCATTAATATAATGGGACAAGAAAAAAGTACTCGTTTCAATAGGAACGAATGAATTCTATGTATACCGAATTGCGATGAGGAAAGTGAGACACAATTATTTGTTTTTAGGCCTTTTCAAATGGCCTTATATGATTGCTCGAATGTCCGTCTGTCCGTCCGTCCGTCAGCACGATAACTCTCTTCAAACTCAACCGATTGACATGAAATTTGGCACACTTATGTATTGGGTGAAACCCTAGGTTAAGTTCGAAGATGGGTCGAATCGGTTCGCAGGGGGGCCGGTGGGGGTCATTTAAGTGGTTGGGGTAGTGATAATTTTTTTCAAAATTTTAAAAATGTTCCTAAGTAACGAATTTTGAGAACACAAATAAACATTGTTTACGTTATTTTTTGCATAGAAGATACATACATATCTTTAGACAAGCTTTTTTACTCTCGACACCTTCATTCATTTCATCTACATACGCTGCGGCCGATCTTTCTTCCAAAATCTTGCCTTCATATGTTAACGCCGAAGTTGACCCCTTGTTAACCGAAGCCATTGATTTCTGGAAGAATATCAGCCAAAGTGACATTCCATCTGACACACTATTTAAATTTCAAAAATGTTGGGAGACCTCTATTTTCGAAACAATTTCAACCAAACTCACAAATAACACAAAAACATTAGAAGACAAGGCTCGTTTATTGGCTTGCACACAAAAGTATTCAGGGGCATGGCTAAATACACTACCATCCAGAAATTTAGGCACATTGCTAGATGATGACACTTTTAGAATTTCAATGGGTTTAAGATTAGGAACAAAAATATGCATAGAACACAAGTGTCGATGTGGTGAACGGGTTGATGAGTACGGTAGACATGGCTTAGTTTGTAAGTTTAGTGCAGGAAGACATTCGAGACACACTGAAATTAATAACATCATTAAACAAGCACTAGTTTCTGCCGGAATACCATCCAATAGGGAACCTCTGGGTTTGAGTAGATCTGATGGCAAACGTCCTGATGGCATGACACTAATTCCATGGGAAAAAGGAATGGCATTAATATGGGATTTTACATGTGTAGACACATTTGCTGCATCTTATATAAATTTTACTTCGAGTAGCGTGGGGTCAGCAGCGAGTGCTGCAGAAAAGAGGAAAATAGATTTGTATAAAGAATTGACGGAACAATTTATTTTCATACCCATTGCATATGAAACAACAGGGGTTATAGGGAGCTTGGGTTTAGATTTTCTCAAAAAAGTTGGGCGTCACTTAATACAAGCCACAGGCGACAAAAG
>JAQFZJ010001008.1:0-13726 GCA_034695645.1 Folsomia fimetaria
TTGGGGTGTTTTGAGATTTTTGGGGTGTTTTGAGATTTTTGGGGTGTTTTGAGATTTTTGGGGTGTTTTGAGATTTTAGGGGTGTTTTGAGATTTTTGGGGTGTTTTGAGATTTTAGGGGTGTTTTGAGATTTTTGGGGTGTTTTGAGATTTTGACCTTTTTTAACATTGGGCCTTATGAGAAACTCCGTGACCTTGTGACCTAGGTGACCCATTTTTGAACTCAACCTGCCTTAGGGTCCATAGAGACTGTGTACCAATTTTTATGATGATCGGTCAACGCGTTCTCGAGTTATGGCGCGGACGGACAGACAGACGGACAGACGGACAGACAGACAGAGCATTCACATAAAGTAGCTAACACTACTTAATAAAACCCTCATGATTCGAATACTGTTAATTCAGATAATCGTTATACAGGGTGGTCCAGAAACATCTTTACAAGGCAACATTTTTCAATGGGAAAATTAATAATTTCTAATAGTTAAACAGATTTAATTCGGGATTCAGAATTTAAAATTGCATTTTGCTTCAATGAGCGTTGACAACTTTCAAGCCTGTTTTACACGAAGCATTCTTACAGAGAAAATAATAATTTATTAAACAATTATCATGACTCGAGACATAAATTTTGATGAAAAGACGAAGTTGAACTGTTCAACTTGAACAGCATAAGAAATTTGTCGATGCAAATGAAATTTTAAAATTCTGAACCCTGGATTAAATCTGTGTAACTATTAGAAATTATTAATTTTCCCATTGACAAATTTTGCCTTGTAAAGATGTTGCTGGACCACCCTGTACGTAAGAGTTTATGAATAAATTTGCAAGGTTGCTGATTTTGCTCGGTGCTGAGGTGCCCACTTCGCGGGGTGCTAGGTTCCAACTTCATGGACATGTATTTATATACATATCCTGCTATATATCCTGCTTCGTGTCGATCCGGAAGAGAAATGTTCTTGCTTTCTTTCGTCAATCCGGCCTTTCCTCCCTTCTTTTCCAACCCCACAAATTGAGGATCACCCATTATCATCGCCATCATACAAATTGGAATGGTAAGGACACAAAAAAAAAAAATAAGTCCTAATAACAAGTCACAATATTAATAATATGGATATAGATATATTGCAATGTTAATGGTCATCTCCTCCATCTTGTCATCCATCACCATAATGTATTTATTATACATAACTAAGAAAAAGGAAACGCTTAATAAGGATATTTTCCTGCACAAGGGAACCCCAAATTCCACCCGACGTCCAAACGCCAGCACAGGCCACACCACCACGCCCACCACGACATGCCCCTCATACACCCCCCACAAACAACACAACCGACCCCATGGCTCTAGGGATGGAGCTAGAGAGACTCCACTATGAAGTGCGTGATCGTGACGCCCAATTTAATTTTCCGGAAGGAAATGCTGCAGGATTGCCATCACTCAACGTTATTGAGTAATGGTTTGTAGTAGTAGTAGCAGTAGTAGCAATGAAGATCCTTATTATGACGATATAAATCAAATAAAAAATTATGAGATTAATATGCTATCTTTTTCATCATATTTACACATTACAATAATAATAATAATAATAATCACGCTAATCTATAACCACAACCACTGCTAAGACCTCCACGCAATCACACCATTGCTCCAAGCACATCTCCCAAAGAAAACTACAAAACCGCACTTGCGGTTCATTCCTTATCCGGTGGAGATGAAAGTCATTTTACCCTTTACTCATTCTGGCCAAATTTATCGTATCATTAACCATCGTGATGAATAATCCGTTGGTGAATATTATGGGTAATGTAAAAAACTAATATTTATATTGAGCTACGTGATGTCTACATCGTGAGTTGAAGGCTTTAAGTTTTAAGACCTGGTCGTAGTGAATTTTCTTCTTTTCGAACTTGAAACCACAAATTAGCCCACTTCGCCCAACGCTATTTTGTTTTTGCTAAACAGTACACATTATTAGTTAGCTCATCTAATTGAAATAGGGCAGGTCCCAGTTTTCATGTTAAACACCTAGAGTACAATATGTTTTCATTTTTCCAAGTAGTGTTCATAGAATGACCTGGAACTAATACTAATAACAGTATATGTATTCGTCTATCCTAAACAAAATCGTCTTAATATTATATGGGTCATTGTCAACCCGAGAAACGTGATGCAGGGTGGGTATCACGTTTCTCGGGGGAGAAACGTGATACCCACCCTGCATCACGTTTCTCGGGTTGGTGACGAATTACTTTGTTAATCCATTATTAAACCAACAGATTAAAAGACTCGAAATGGTGGTCCACACTGCATTCCACTCGAAGGAGACTTAATTTATTATTTTGTTAATGCCCTTGAGATTAACCGACACAGAACTGTCTGACTATTATTTGTGGGAACCTTTCTAGTTCATCCGTTAAACAAACGCCGTAAACTAAAGAACAAAATAAAATTAGTGTCATCTTCAGTAAACTGTTGCACGTCATGCAAATAGTTTTGTTGGTTTGTGCCAACCATTAGTAATCCATTTTTAGCCCGACCCAAGGCTACTGTAATCCTCATGTCTCTGTCTGTCTGTCTGTCTGTCTGTCTGTCCGACTCGCGATAACTCCCGTGAAACTTATCCGATCGACTTGAAATTTGGCACACATCTAGTACATGCAAAATGAGGACACGAATTCGAAGATGGGCAAAATCGGTCCACAGGGGGACCGGTGCGGGTCATTTGAGTGGGGTGGAGGGGACAACACCAAAGGGACCCTTTGGTTTGAACAATTTTGATTTTTCGAAATTGTCGGAATACGTTGAAATTTGGCACAGACATCTTAAATGGCTTGCAACGAAGGATTGTGAAAAAAAATTTTAAAAAAATGGCCCGCAGGCACTCTGTTGGGTCACCAATGTCAATTTTAGTACAAATTCATAGGAGGCTAAAATTTGGAATAGAGTTCAATAAATGCTTTAAATGACATATTAGAAAATTTCGAAAAACTTTCTCCAGTCGGACCCTACTGGGGGAGCCATACCGATTTTATAAAATTGCTCTAACAAGCTGAAATTTCGTACAACCGTCCACAATGCCTTTAAATGAAATATAGTGAAATAAAGTCTATAAAAAGTTTCTCCAGAGAGACCCAATCGAGCACAGGGGGACCCGTGGGGATCATTTATATTGGTGGTGTCGATGATGACAACAAATCGAAATAATTGATCGCAAACAATATACACATAATGTAGCCTAGTTACATGACGAATCCATTTGATTCATTTCAATAGTTGCTAATAAAAATAATGATAATAAAAAGCTTTTCCTGGGTCGGGCTTTGCAAATTTGCACTGTAGGTTTTAAGAGAGGTACTGATTCCATTAAGGTTCACATGTCATCCTGACTACACAAACTTTCTTGGCGGTTGCGACAAACATGTCGCCACTGCCCCAACTGCAAATCTGTTAAGCTGACCTAGGATTCCTTGCACAGCAATCACGAATGTTTTAATCGCATTTTTTCCCCCCATTTTGTGTAACCGTACAAGTTGAGGAAGAAATTAAATTAATTAAAGTTAAAGGAAAGACGCAAAAAGCGACAACAAATATATGTGCAGAAAGTTGCAGTTAGCATTAGGATTAATTTAGAAACATTTGAATTGTGTTGGTTAAAAAATAAACTGGATAAAAAATGTCTTTCCCGCATTATTATTATGTTTGCCACAGCCATCGCCGCATGGGTTTTGATATACTCCAGTTCGTCGGTCGTCAGATTTTATCACTTTTCTTTTACGAAATAAACCAGAGCTGATTTCGTCTCAGCAATGTCAAAGCAACCCATTGGGAATAAATCTTCGTAAAGTGTGAGAGAATGCCTTCAAAAACATATATTGAACGTTTTGTGTACCTGGTATTACAATATTGAGGATGAATGAAAAATAATAAAAATAAAAATGAAGACGCTTCCGTAGTGTAGTTCGACATATGTGGTGTTTCTAGTCCAAACTGCGATCATGAAAAAATTCATTAGTAAATTCAAAAACCAAAATTCTCAGAAGCATCAATTAATTCCATTCCTGGCATGCATTTCATACACGCTGGGTGTGATTTTCAAACCGATGAGAAGCAGGACGCCGACTAAGAATATTGCAATATCGTACGTAGAGTATTTGGGCAGAACGGGTCAGTTATATGAAAAGAACAACAGGACCTACCCAAACGGCTTAAGCTAGGATTCTTTTTGGTAGGTAGGTGCTGAAAAACTCCCGTAATCCATCAAATTCCTAGAAGCATAACAAAAGAGCTGCCATTGTATAATGCTATTGGGATGGGATTGGAATGGACGGAACATTAGTATACATAGATATCAAACGAAAAAAAGGCCAAAGGGCGTATCAATATACATACATTGTACTTGGAATTCAAAAATTCGTTATTGGGTGTATTATGGGTGTGTTTTGGTGACGATGTATTTTGGGATCCAGTCTAAACTATTCTTTTTAGAATTGGAAACTTGTAGTTGCAGCAATAGTTGGTCAACATTGGGCATGCTTTGGGATTTGAAGGAGTTCAGGGAATTTTATTATTATTTAAAGAATTCGTGTTAAAAAATATCTTTCCAACCCTTCCCTAGTTCTTGGAACTGCTAAAATAGGTGCCACATGCAGACTTTGTTTTATGTATTATTGTCTTTTACGGCCTACCACACATATAAAAGAAAGGATTGAACCAACATAACTCACACTTCCACGCACACTCTTTCAGAGTCCTCATTTCATTCCAGTTAACAATAACTAACCCCAATCACACACATCTTCCACCATGAGGGTCCTGCTTTTAATAGTCCTCCTTTGCACAACCATCTTCACCACGAACGGGCGGCCAACCGCCCCCGCTCGGATGAAACAAGAGGAAGAAATGACCACCGGAACAACTATGATGGGTAAATAAATTTTACGTTTTACAAAAATTTTCATATTGTGTTTAGTCGCCATCTAAGCAAAAAACCAAATGAATTTACTTACTTTAATTATAATTTTAATAGGTCCCATACAACTCTTTACGGGAGGGTTTTTATACCCCGTGACGACTGAAGTAAAGGACCTATCCAGTGACGTCTTTGGCCGAAGACGACGCCGCCGAGATTCTTCTTCCTCTTTTTATACTCCCAGGGCCCCAGCACCAGCACCAGATAGAGGTTTCTGGCAGTATGTGCTTTGTGGGTTCGGCATGGGTCAGGCGCAAAACTGCCACAATTAAATTATTTAAGTAGGGTGTACTATGGTCATTTATTATTTGTTTATTTAGCAATGGTAATTAAAATATTTCAATGATATTTCAATGAATAAAAACTCCCTCCCATAACCTTTTAAAAAATCTTGCAAATTCTTTTTCTCGCGGATATTATTCGTTATAACATTCATTTGTTATCAAAATAAATCATTTTTACATCATGGAGAATGCCGCCAGCACAAGAGTGATTCCATTCTGGTGTATGTTTCTCAACCTGGCAGAGCTATATGGCTGTCTCCGCACTCTATCTAGCCCCGGTTGGCCGCACAAGTGTAGGGCGGGGTTTTGCGAATTTCAATGGGGGTGGCCCTATATGATTTTTTAGTGACCTTGTTACCATAACTACTGGGAGTGAGTCATAACCCTCATTAATCCTAGAAGTGAATTTAGTTCCATTTCAGGAGGCCAACAGCCTGGCTTGAGGTTGGATCACACAGACCACATCCAATGGTAGCATATAGATTTATTAATAATAATAAATACATATTCATTGACAATAGAGTAATACAAAGCTTCCTGCTTTTCAAGTCTTTTTCTATTTAATGTTTGTTTAATGCAATTAGAATTACTAAATTTATGAGCATTCTGTAAATAATAATAAAATTCCATGAACTCCTTCAAATCCCAAAGCATGCCCAATGTTGACCTACAAGTTTCCAATTCCAAAAAGAATAGTTTGGACTGGATCCCAAAATACATCGTCACCAAAACACACCCATAATACACCCAATAATAAGTCATAACAATCCCGTCATCACTTTCATTCGGTCACAATTATGCTACTGCAATTGCAAAGGTTAGATGTTGACAACGTAACTATGCATATACATAGTTGATGATGTATTCAGCTAATGCCGTCAAAGGTTCATTGCGAGATAATTATAATAAGTATGATGACTTTAGATGATTTCCTACACAAACTATCTGCTAAAAAAACTATTGTTCGTGTCACGTACAGTTTAAAAATGTATGAATGAATGAAGCTCATCATCATGCACGCGTTTAACTTGTTTATGGTTGTTTCTTTAATGTTAAGGAATCATTATTTTGTTACATCTTTATTATATTCGTACAAAGACCTTCAGCCTTTTATGAATTCCAAGTACAATGTATGTATATTGATACGCCCTTTGGCCTATTTTCGTTTTATATCATGTATACTAATGTTCCGTACATTCCAATCCAATCCCAATAGCATTATACAATGGCAGCTCTTTTGTTATGCTTCTAGGAATTTGATGGATTACGGGAGTTTTTCAGCACCTACTCACCAAAAAGAATCCTAGCTTAAGCCGTTTGGGTAGGTCCTGTTGTTATTTTCATATAACTGACCCGTTCTGCCCAAGTACCCTACGTTACTGCAACGATATTGCAATATTCTTAGTCGGCGTCCTGCTTCTCATCACACCCAGCGTGTATGGAATGCATGCCAGGACATAATCTATGAATGGAATTAATTTATCCTTCTGAGAATTTTGGTTTTTGAAAACCAAAATTTACTAATGAATTTTTTAATGATCGCAGTTTGGACTAGAAACACCACATATGTCGAACTGCACTACTGAAGCGTCTTTATTTTTATTTTTGTTATTTTTCATTCATCCTCAGTATTGTAATACCGGGTAAACAAAACGTTCAATATATGTTTTTGAAGGCATTCTCTCACACTTTACGATAATTTATTCCCAATGGGTTGCCTTGACATTGCTGAGATGAAATCAGCTCTGGTTTATTTCGTAAAAGAAAAGTGATAAAATTTGACGACCGACGAACTAAGTATATCAAAACCCATTCGGCGATGACTGTGGCAAACATAATAATAATGTGGGAAGGACATTTTTTATCCGGGTTTTTCCATAGTTTTTTTCAAAACAATTCAAATGTTTCTAAATTAATCCCAATATTAACTGCAACTTTCTGCACATATATTTGTTGTCGTGTCTTACGTCTTTATTTTAACTTTAATTAATTTAATTTCTTCCTCAAGTTGTACGGTTACAGAAAATGTTGGAAAACAAAGCGATTAAAACATTCGTGATTGCTGTACAAGGAATGCTAGGTCGGCTTAACAGATTTTTAGCTGAGGCTGTGGCGACATGTTTGTCGCAACCGCCAAGAAAGTTTGTGCAGTCAGGATGACATGTGACCGTTTATGGAGTCAGGGCCTCTCTTAAAAATGGATTACAAATGGTTGGCACAAACCAACAAAACTATTTGCATGACGTGCAACAGTTTACTGTAGATGGCACTAATTTTATTTTGTTCTTTATTATACGACGTTTGTTTAACCCATGAACTCGAAAGGTTCCCACAAATCATAGCCATACAGTTCTGTGTCGATTAATTTCAAGGGCATTAACAAAATAATAAAATAAGTCTCCTTAACGTGATAAAGGGTGCAATGACCCATATAGTATTAGGATGATTTTGTTTACTAAAGGCGCATATATGTACTGTCATTAGTCATTTCAATTAGATGAGCTAGCTATTAATGTGTACTTTTTAACAAAAACCAAATAGCGTTGGACGAAGTGGGCTAATTTACGGTTTCAAGTTCGAAAAGAAAATTCACTGTGACCATGTTTTAAAGCTTTCGACAATAGATATTAGTTTTTTACATTACCCATAATATTCACCCACGGATTATTCATCAGCATGGTTAATGATATCGATAAATTTTGCCACAATGATTACCTAAAATCATTTCTATCAAAATTCGAATGGCGCGCCACTACAGTTATATAATACATTTTGATGTTTCAATTTGCGAGAACATAGAAGTATGTTGAATATTTAAATAAAAAGCTAAATGGCGTGATACGTATCCTCAGTGATAACACTAAATATGACAGCAAAAAAATAATTTAAGTATACCTATGATATATCAGAGAACATTGTTGTCTAGCTGGTGAGACGACTCAAATAAAATTTTAAAATACGATGGAAATAAACCTCACTAAAATCAACCATCTCAATTTTCAAAATGCTTTACTCATATTACAAATTTTGAACATACAATATACATATGGCTATATATGTATATATGGCGATCAAATTCCAACTCTAGATGCGTCTACCAATATTACCACTCACTAAATTCATATCCCTGCCAACATCAAAATATACGTGTTCCAACATTAGGTTCAATTTTTTGTGCCAAGACCCTATCCCCCAACTTCGATAACGTGCAATAAACTCTTCTCGAACATAACATCATTACTTTCTGTATACGATTGCCTAGTAACGTGAGATCTACCACTAATTCCGAATACTTTGTGGATTCAAATTTTGTGCAAGGTATTTGAGATTGGCGGGGTTTCTCAAATCGGTTTTGTTAAAGTTTCCCATTTCCGTTTTATTACAACCCAGTAAAAAAATAGTCCTTAAAAGTATCCGACAACAGCCTGCGTGTACATTTAAAATACAAACTAACTATCTTCAAAAAGCGTTACTCTGCAAATTAATGTCTTTATTGTCCAACCAAAAATCTATAAAATCTTTAGTAAAACAAATTCGCATCAAAAGCTTTACATTTACAGACATATTTAAACACAATTCCCAAAGGAGTTCTCCGTTTCCGTGCCTTCTTCCAAGGCAGTAATCAAGTTGTTAATACCATGCAGTGCAGCCTCCATATTAGCCCGAACCAGCCTTATCTTGAAATTATTCTACAAATAAACACAACCAAACCAGCATGAATTTCGTATCCTTCCATCATATTTGAACACAGACCGAGAAGAAAAGGGAACGACCAACTTTCAAAATCGGTGGGGTCCCTCCAAACAATAATTTTGGAACCTCCATACGAAATTCCAGCTTTCTACGACCAACTTTCAAAATCGGTGGAGATCACCTTAATGGGTCCCTCCAAACAAAATTTTGTGCATTTTTTTTCACATTCCTACTTTATGTTTCCATTTGAGCCTCTATACCAAATTTCAGCTTTCTACGGCCAACTTTCAAAATCGGTGGGGGTCACCGCTGGAAAAAACTCCGTCTCATGTAAAAATAAATGTAATAATATTCATATAATGTCAGTGAACTCGTAAAGTGGGTGTGTCCCCTGAATTGGGTGGTCTCATTAAAAAATGTGTGATTTAATTCTGATTCGGACACGGTTGCGCCGTCTATTGGATGATTTTCGAAACGCGCAGAGCGCACGCCCGCATAGGATTGCGTACTAACGAATTATTATATATTTAGTATAGAATGGACCCCATCACTTTAAGGTCAAACGACTTAAACCATGTCCTTTAAAATATATGTCCAGCACTATGTTCCACCTTGGGCGAAAGTGTGATAGATTCAGATTGCATAGACAGCAGAAGCGATCGCTTCGACTTTCATGCGACAAATGACTGCAGATAAGTAACTTACATATCTAGTTTCAAGATATATGATTAATACTACATTAAATGCTTATAAATGGTATCACGTTATGTTTTACGGAAGTACCTGACCAGAGACTTCTGGGTGCTTCGCTTGCTCCTTTGTCATTATATGAAAACTTTTTTATATCTACTTTTCCAAACGTGGCTACAGAGATGCCAACCCAAAATGAAATCTTGGGATCATATAAATTGGATATTCATGTGACTGTTGCAAAATATGGAGAGCGAAAAAGAAACGGGAAAAGTGTGACCTGTATTTTCTAAATTGTCATAAACTCTTCGCATTATGTTTACTCTCTTTGGTCATGATTAATTGTTTTTGATTAAATATCGGAGGAGCCAAAACCACGGGATGGATTAATAACATATAGACACGTTGAAGACAAGACTATGTATTTTGTTTTTCGAAATAAAGCAGCGAATTAATGACTTTGAAATCGGATCGATTCCAATCCAGCCTTAATAAGGTACAAGCACTGCTTTAAACAGTTTTACCATGAGCGGGAAATCTCCCCAATTCAGGATGGATACATATACCAACGTGAGGGAAATGTGGAGTGTGGAGGCACTTGATGATTCTCACATGTGACCATAAGTATTAGCAATTTGTCGAAGTTGAAGTGTCCCGATTACAAGTGCATGGAAAACACTAATGTATGTAATAAGGTGAGAGAATGCCTAATGAACATGTTGAGACCGCTGTTGTAACAATGCAAATGAATATTATTTTTGAAATGCCTGAATTAGAATTCGTCGGGTTTGGGGAACACAATTTATTATGTATATTGCAAATAATAATTTATTTAATACATTTAACACCCGATTTACATTTCTAGAAAGTATAAATTGTAGTAATTCATTAGCAACTCTTGAGAAGTTTATGCTGTTCAAACAAGTGCATCTATTAGTATTTGTTATTGGCTTTTTGTTATAAGAACATTCTAGTTAGTATTTCTATTTACATCCGCGTTATGCCTGCAAACCATCACGAGCGATGGAGCCATTATGATTAAATAAGACCACGGTAAAATTTTGCAAATCAAAGCATATGATCAAATGTGGCCGAAGTTTCTAAAAAAAATGGAATTCGTTTGTTAAACTCGGGATTTTGAAATTTTGAACTTTCGAGCCTTGTTCAACCTTTACATCACTAACCAGCGTATCATTTTTAGTCTTGACAATTAGTGTTATCATGTAAAAATAATAAAAGTGATGAAAGTGTTGCGAACGGAATTTATTTAGTAGCGGCATCTTTTAGGTATAGAACTAATTAAATATAATCGTCACGCTCAAGTCCTTTTACTTTGTTTCTTAATTATTCCTTATGCACGTGCCCCCGCGGTAACTAAGATTTTTAGACATTTGATTCAAAACAGTACATGTTTATACTAGAATTATATTGTTGTCATGTTGATTAAATAATTGCAAAAAATCGCGCAAGAAAACAAACATATAAGAAATTAGATAAATCACAAAATCGTAGACAATCTTTAATGCATGCTACAAAATCCCCATGGCAACATGCTTTTATCCCCGTAAATTTAGAACATAAAACTATTCAATAAATAATCTGCTCGCCGACGGTTCCATTTGAATTAAAAATACGATGTCTGCGCAGACGGCGTGACCGGTGGTTAAAAATTACGTTAAAAACTGAAATCTTTAGTCTTGGTCACACCCACAAAACTCACGCAAGGGGGAATGACAAAAATGGTGAGGGCATGAACGAATCCAGGTCGTTTTTTTTATTTTTGTGCAGCATGGAAGATGAACTATATAGAATTAAATTTTTGGCGAGAATTCTTATAAGAATAAATATGTTAAGAATTCCCAATTTATGCAATTCTCCATTTATGAAATACTCCAAGTAAAATCGTTATTCTTCAAAATTCTTTCATTTTCAAGCAATTTTAAATTCATTCTGGCTGGTGAGGTGATATCCGAGGGGATTACAAAGAGGTTGCTCAGCAATCTGAATTTTTGTTGTTGAGCCCAGGATAATGGGAGATAAGACTATTTGAAGACGACTTCTGCCAATGGACAATGAGCTTCCTAACACCACTACGCCGCATTGTTCGACATTGTTCAATATCTGGTACATAATGCTTTTGGGAGGCAGAAATCTTATTTAGCTATTTTGTAGGCATCGGAAACATTCCTTCTGAAAGAAATCATCCGTTTTGGCTACAGAGTATTGTCCTTGTACTTTAGAAGTAGTGACTATGTGCTTTAAACGTGCACGCGGGTTAAATCAAATGACGGGAGAAATTTGCATGATTTTCTTTTCCATTACTCACATACAACAACAATGCAATACGAATAAGAAGATTAACAGATTAACAATATGTAAAACTAAACACAAGGATAACATCAACGGAGACTAGGGGCTGAAGTTAAAGTATTTTAGTAAGTGACTTTATAATAATCTATTGCGGAACAATGGGCAGAAGAAGGTCATATAAAGCAAGGCGTAGTTGCAGTAGATATGAAGCTAAAATACCTATATCAATATGACCCATTCTTTCTCTCTTTATCTGCTGCTGCATTGTTGGTACGTTCGTGGAATACAATACCATAACTAAATTTTACTTGGAGCTGGCAGGGCACAATTGACCACTCACTTATGCATTATTATTATGCTCAACCATGAAATGTTTTGTATGTGGTCTAACTGGTGAATTGATGATATAATTCAATTCAATCTTTATTAAAAGTGACGATAATAATATGAGGATACATATTGTTTACATTACCAAGTCACTGTAGTCGATAAAAACAATTTTTAACAATAAACCAATTCATTCAATTTATAATTTCATAATATCTAAAGATAAGTGGGTGATGACGTCTAATCCCAATTATGTAATTAATTCTGTATTATTGCCCACATAATATTGCTAAAATACATAATAGTGATATAATATATTTTTTGGCGTAAAATTCTTTTATTTGTACTTTCTACCCGGCGTTATTTTTAATGGAGCAAAAATAAAACGGAATTATATTCATCCAAATATCTAGATTTTAAATCAATCCCAAACTAAATCATATACACCCTTAACACTTTCAAATTCAATAGATTCAATTTTAACGTAACTATGTAAAAGCAGATAAGCACACTTACTCAATTCAAAACATTTCAGTATGCAATGAAAAAATTAATTATTTTTATCTTCACAAGAAAGGTGTATTGATTTTTAAGACTAAAGGTAAAGGTATATAGGCCAAATTTGTCACCTACCTCATCATCATCATCGATAACAGCATATCAGATCACTTGCATAAAAAATGAATGAGCGTCTGGAAAATTCTGTTTTTTACGAAGGAGAGCAAAACGCTGTTCACTTGACTTTACTCCAATAAATAAAAATAGGGTTAAGTTAAGAATTGCCCTGCTAATGAGTTGCGTAACCCAACCACCTTGTAGTTAGGTTTGGATAGAAAGAGACAAGTCAATAATATTATATATACGTATTTACATCGGGTTTTAGTGTAGGTGGGTGGATTGTTTTGCACATGCATACTTACATACACATGCCTATATTAACAAATTAAGCTACTTAAATAAACTCATCCAATCACCAACCACGTTATTACTACACATTATTAATGTTATGATTTTATCAACTTTTACTAAAAATTTTCGTGTCTAGATATACAAGAAATTGTACTTTAGTAACGACAAAACCAAACCAGACTAACCACGAGACCAATATACGAGTAAAATGTAATAATGTAATATTGTTGAAATCACTCAAGTACGGAAAAATGTACGGCTTATGTTACTTTACGTCATTGTTTCGGCATTGTTAGTTGGGTAGGATAGGAGGATGCTAAATAACTAAATAAATAAGCTTGACTAGACTTAACTTAATAATAACAATAATGAACATAATGTTATCAAATTAAATCGGATGGGATGCAGTAACTTTGTACTTATCTTCTTTTCTGTTATTCGGTCGCCAATTGGATTGTTCTCTCCTTTCCTTTACTGAAGTTAAATAATAAATACGCACTCACAAATTAAATTGTGACATTAACAATGATTCTTGTAATGT
>JAQFZJ010001009.1:0-13724 GCA_034695645.1 Folsomia fimetaria
CTGCATCTGCATTACTTCGTAGGCCAAGTGGCCAAGTCGAGTCCATCAAATCAACGAATCAAGACGAGCAGTGAATAAAGGGCAAACATCGCACATCATTAATTTAAATTTTATTGACGCAATACTTTTCCCTAGAACTTCATTTTTGTGCTTGCATTATTCGCACTGGCAAAAAACACGCGACACCCCTGACCTAAAGTTGAGTAGTTTGCCAATTTTCTTATAGATTATGAATTTATATCGATTGTAAATATGTATATCCGTCCCTTCAGAAGCGTATTCGTATTCATCCTTGCTTGGATTTTGGAGAGTGAGATACTTTAAAAATGAAACTTGTAGATCTTATGTAAAACAGTGCAAGGGGTTCTAGCTAGCCTCAATTAAATATTAACTTTATAATGCTACACTTACACTTAAGATAAAATACTATTTATTTGCCTTGGTGTAATTTATGTATATCTCTAAATTTCACGCCACTTGTGCCTCTATCCAACATTAGAAATTATAGAAGTCATATATGTACAAACAATCAATAACAAATGATAAGCCAATAATTAAAAAGTCAAATTCAGGATTTTCCTAATAACGAAACCTTGCATGCAAACCTGTGCGTCAGATGCGAGATGGCAGTGCTATAAATAAAAAATACAATTTTTTGGACTAGAAAATGAAGCACACCTAAAAATGAAAGGACAACCAAACCAAATTGGAGTATTTATTCAACACGTGAATAAGTCTGATTCATAAATTTTAAGGACTCAATAATTTTGCCACGTTCATAGTGCCGTATATATAATTAATAATGGGTTGTGTAACTCATGCACCGCACCATCCATGTCTGACCTGTGCTGTGGTATGGAATGGACCTGTAGCGTAGCTTATCGATGAGTAAGATTGTATTTAGAAGCGTATGCAGATTTTGTATTATTTATGCCATTCCCCATAAAAGTCTCTCAACAAATTACTCGGACATTTTTGGTGTCAAAGTCTTCCGATCAATTCGAATTGAGTCTCTCCTATAAGAAAAGTTAATTCAACTTCAACAACTCATCATTTTTAACACGTACGTACATTGTCGACGAAATTGTGTTGTATCTGCACTGCACGTCAAGATTCGTCACACCAATTTGCTTTCGTGTGGCAGACGTGAGGCCGCAATTACAGTAAAATGTAATGTAATGTAAAAATGTAATTCAGCCAACTACTGAACTGAACAAGCAAGCGTTTGACAAGAGCATTTTACATTAAAAATTATGGATTCAACCTTCAATTCAATTAAGTCTTAACAAAAAGGTGTCTCGACTTCGATGCTAATTGTAAGTAAGTTTCTGATCTGAAGTATTTTACTAGTGACGCAATTCTGACCACCGCACCACCTGTCAATAATAATCTAGCAATAACTTAACTAATAATTTTGCAAAGCAGGTAAGGAATAAATGATATCGTTATGAAATGAAGAAGCCACTTTAGTTTGACACACCACAACAAATTTATGTTGAGTGAAGGAGGAAGGGAGAGTAAATAAATAATAAATTGACTGATTTATGAATTACATTCTAAACAACACAATATCTGCTCCATTTTCGCATCTTTGCAAATTCATAAGTCACGACTCCGTGATCTTTTTATTTGTGTTGAAAGGCCTCAAAACCTTAAACTTTAACTAACAACTGACTAACGACCCCTGTTTTGTTAGCAATCACTTGACTTTTGATAAGAATTAAAAACGAGCATCTTGAATTAATTTCTATTATAATATTTAATTCTCTGTCCTGTTGCAGCGCCTTTAACAAAGGCAAAACGATAGTTCATAAATTCGTCAAAATTATGATGGTTTAAATGTCAAAAAATCCTGACCTGTTACGTCAGAACCATACATTTTTTTAGTGTGATCAGAATTTTAAAATATCGCAAATAATAAACACTTTTACTTTGAATTTACGATTTGTTCATTTCACCACAAGCCAACTGTCTTGTTTCATAGCTTGAGCAAATTTATAAACAAATCAAAATGGTGTTTGCACATTTCAGAATGGGAGGATTGACATAAGGGGCTTCAAATTTATTTTTAAAGCGAGCTCATGTTAAACTAAGCCGTTCGATCGTTAGATCAACATGACCATGTTTTTTTAGAAATCACGGTTCTGAGTTACGCATTGTGTTGTGTTTGTAATTTTTTTTATATTTTGAAACAAAAATAAGACGCATGCAAATGAATTTTTAACAATGTACAAACTGTATTGCTTTGATTGCATTTTTTCATTTACATGGTATTTCACCCACCCACGCGTGCGGTTTATCAAACGGCAAGCCAAGCCAAGACCAAGATCGCCAAGATGTTGCGTGTCATGTATGCAAGACAAAGTAAACGAGTGAGTTGAGTGGCCACATAATAATTTGATTACTACTTTGTCCACCGACAATATTTCCGCAAACAAGAGTGACTGTGACTGACTGACTGACTTTTGTTTGTAAGCAAATTAAAAATTACAATAATTTTATTTTTATTGCTTTTTTTATAACCATGCCCATTGTTCTTTGCGAGTAATAAATAAATTGGTGTGAAAAAGAAAAAAATTCGTTTCCGCCGCTTTGCTTCACATCACATCAAAATATAAAATTAAGGAATTTAAATTTGCTCCTCTTCCTTTTCAGAATTCGAGCCAGGTTGACTAAAACTTTGCTATTTTTATAAATACGTAATTGCAACGAAAATGATGGTTACGCAACATTCAAGTGACTAATATTCATGTACCTATTTACTTACAAAGTACTCATAATGCTCTGCTCACGTACCGCCACGGGTATGCAAAATTAGATAAATGCTGATAGTGAGTAATTACGGTAACAATTGTAATTAAGAGTAAGCTATTGTTACGAATTAGCACCGTTAGTAAGTGTGACGGTAGCAGTAGCGGTGAGTTGAAAGGGAATCTGTAATTTATGATATAATTCAAGAACGGAAATTGCAAAGTCTCAACCTCAACAACTCATCATGGCTCACTCACATAGCAGAATTTATTGCGGTGTGTTTTAAATGTAACACTGATCTAATTGGTTATTATAATTACCTCATTTTTCACCATTTTGATGATGAGAATGGTTAATTAGCATGCTTTAAGTTAGTTTACTTTAGGATGACCCAATTTTTGAGCGAAATGAAATAATTATAAAGTGTTGAATGCATAATTTAGTGCATCGCAGTTCCCATTGCTTGACTTATGCAAAAAGTTCGCAACTAAACTACTCGATTTTTAAAATTTGCATTTGGTTAAGTACTAATTGCAATTCCAAAGTAAGGCATCCGAAGCAATAAAGTACTGCTAAAAATTTCTCCAAAGTTTAACTGTCGATTTCTATAAAGTTGTTCTGCCCTGCCGACCTATCCGCGTAAATGAAGCTGCTAAAAGAAAAGTGCATTGTCTTGTTCTTGTTGTAAGGATCACAAAACAAAAGTGCATTATTTGTGAACTCTTATAAGTTATTGTAAGGTATTGTTTTAAACTTCAGATTAATTGGTGATGAGCCAAATGTATTAGCAACGGTTTACTGCTTTGTTGTTCAAAGTACCCCGCATTTTCAATTATTATAGTCAGAGATTTATAAAATTAGATACGAGTATCATAGCAGACGAGAGATTTTAAAATGGGACAGAAGAAATTGTTGTATATTAGTTGGTTCTCGTCTCTCTCTTTCGTTCTAATTGCTTTAATTAGGTAATTGGACAAAACACCGGCAAAGCATATTATAGTGATGTAGTAGACTCTCGATTTCATAACCAAAATTTCGATTTTACAAAACATCTCCTCTGTTTTTTGCCATATTTCCAAAAAGCAAGAGTCGAGAGTGAAATACAAGAGTAGTGTATTATGTTTTATGTACCTAACCGATATCGCACCTCTATGAAAATTAACTAGAGGATAAAATGACTAGAGGGTATGCGTGATAAGATAAGAGATGTGTAATGGTTTTACAATCCATTCTCCGTCGGTTCTTCAAAAATGCAATGTGTGATAATTGAATTTTTTAAAACCTGTCAGTTTATGATGTAAGCAACAGACAACAACATGATCTGCATCTTATTGTCAATAATAATAATAACGTCGGAACAAGCATTACCGAAGCAGTTTTTTGAAGATGTCAAAAAAGATATTGAAATTTAACTGAACACGCCATCCAAATGTACCAACTCAACCGGCGGCTTTGATTTCTTTCTGTCTTGCAACGCTGGCTGGGGTTAATTAAAATTAAGTGTCTGCCATAATATTACTGCCAGCCAATGGAACAAATTAAACGTAACCTGTGACCACATTTGTGATTTTTTGTCAATCTTCCGTTCCATCAAGTCTTTCGGGATTTTCCATCCCTACCTCTGCAAAGTGCAAAGTTTCGTTTTGTTTAATTCCTCTTACAAAATTCAGTGAACACGTGAATGTTCATCTTCATTCAGTGCAGAATTGTATTTCTTCAACCAAGGAAAGAAGGAAAGATCAAATGATCAGCAGAATGACCATTATGTTGATTTTATTCTGTGTACCTTTTCCAATGCAAAGTAAAAGCAACTGAAACCATAAATCAACCATAAATTTAACTGCCTGCATGCAACCGAAGACATATTATGATTGTCTCAACCAACTGGACTGGGCGTCGACGTGTTCTGGTAAGCAAATTGGAATTTGAGATCGAGAGTGAGTCGTGCATGATCCTCAATTATCTTGCGATTAGGTGATGGCTAATTCTATAGTTTTATGATTGATTGGGTGAATCGGCAACTTTTTGACAGCTGGCGATTATTGCTTGTCGGAGGTTACTGCTTAGCTCAGCATAAAATTAAAATTAGACGCAACTACGTGACCAACTCATGTCATAAAGGCCGTCTTGTTCGGTTGAGTTATTCTTCACAGGTAATCACTTCACACCTTTGTTTTTAAGTCGTAGCTGTCATAGGTAGGTAACTTCATATGTTTTAGAATGACCCGATCAATTCCCTGACTATTTTATTTAGCTACCAGTCCATGATTCTAATTCAAAGCAGATATTCAATCAAAGCACTCACTCATGAACAACTGAAAAAGTAACGATTGATATTAAAGTTTTTATAAATTTTCAAATCCTAGATGAGTACATCACGTGTGTACTGCTCAACGATTACGACACTCGCATCCAATTAATTTAACGACATTTTTAGCATCCTATTTCTACATGCGAACTCGAAAACTGCAGAAATTTAGTAGATCAGCTAACAAGATGTTATTCTATTATCTAGCAGGAAATTGCAGTGCAAATATGGCATGCAAGCTCATGAAATATTTTTAGCAGTGCAGCAAGGTAATTTAGTTGACATTATCCCAGATACTAATTTAATTTTCGTGATGAGATGATTGAATTTTTGGTATCAAAATGGGTTACACACGCACAATCTCACCGCTATTTGAAGACTATTTCCCCACAAAGGAATGAATGAAATAATTTGACACAACAAAGCACAAAAATAACAGGATGGCAAAAAGTTCACACGAATTACTGTTCCTCTTACCTTCGCTTATAAGAAGTAATATGCATACGTAATGTGGGTTGGACATTTATTAATAAACCTCCAGGGTCCACCACAAAACTTAAAGCTCAATTTCAAAATTTGTACTAGAAAAGTGGTAGAAAATTTCAAAATAACTTTTAGTCCTAGCCAAGGCATATGTACCCGTAATGTGTGTCAGGTAACCATTTCCGGCCCTTCTACTTATCATATAGACTCCAATTTTTTTTACCAACCGTAAGTCATTTCAAATTAGGAGTTAACTTTGAAAATGAGCAAAATTAGTCAGAAATAAAAAAAAAGATTTTAGTGGTAGTTCGGTCTGCAATTAGCCTTTAATCTGGCTGTATTTATCTATAAGCAGCCAATTCACCCTTCACTTATTCAAAGTCCAGCACCAGCTTCCAGCTAAAAAGGGTTGGCCCATCTATCCAGCTTCTCCAATCGACTTCAAATGTTTCCACATTCTTAGCACATGCCAAATGAATGTTAAATTCGTAATTTGAAGAAAACCGTTTGGAAAAATCTTTGAGAGAGTATGTTAAAATAAAAGATGTGAATGATTAATTTGACTAAATTGGCTCGGGCTACTTGCAGGCTGCACTGGAGGTTTTTTAACAATTGATAAATAATGCAATGCAAGTGCGCAAGTACTGAAATATGTAATGAATTGACAAGAAAAACAAACTTCGAAGCTTGCATGCAAACCATTTTCACCAAATTATACAGTGCTTCTTGACGAGGAGCAGATGATTTTGAAATAAAAATTTTGTGCAATAACAATTTTTCAAAAAACGAGGATTCGGTGCGTGGTAATGACGTTGAAGAACTGCTACCAATTATCTTAATATTTGTACAGATAAAAGCGTTAGCCATTTCATTAATACATACGAATCCAAGCAAACAATTATCTACTATTTTTCACAAACAATAAAAGCTTTCAGTTTCATTCAACTTTTTACAGGCTTCAGAACTGTCATTTTTTTAAAAACTGAAAGCCAAGTCCGTAAAATTTTGCAGCAAATGACGTTTGTGAAACAAAAACGTCACAAAAACAATAAATTGTGACTTACTGGCTGTCTACTTCTACTACAAACGTGGTCAATCAAATAAATTATTTGAAATAATTCAATGTGGTTGTTAAAAAACAGCATTCAGTTGTGGACGTGTTTCACACAGCATGCATAAAAAAAAACAATTTTCACCAAAGAACTTTGTTTTTTACATCTGCCAGAATACAATTATCAAATTATCCAGTGGCCAAGTGTTTCTGGTTTCTCTTACCTCCTCATATTCTACAACCTCTAATCGACCACACTGCTAATTCTCAGTTTTATTTTGAATGATGTAACATAAGCAGGGAACAAAGAGGAAGTGTAAGTACCACGAAGAAAAATGATATAATAAACACAAAACAAAACCATAATTCGTTGGTCGGTCACTCTGTCTTTCGACTAATCCTTAATTGCCAAGTCCAAACCAAAACCACTCACTTACCTACGTCGCGTCTGTCTAGTTCATGTCATGTCATTTCAAATCAAAACTTGAAATCAAGTTGCAATCTCCCCAGTCTCCCAAACTGACAATTTGTTTGGCATATTTTGTAAATATATAAATAATGGAATGGGGAGTTTTTGCCGTGTTTGAGTTTGTAACTTTTAAAAGCAGAAATGAAATTTAATGAGAGTTGTCACCTCCTTTTGGGTGAGGCTATCAAAATTTAATGGGCAAAAGCAGGTAGCTTGTGCTGTATTATGTATCCCTATTACAGTTCTCTCTGTTTTTGATTGTATGTATTACGTACAACTTGTTGAATTGATGCTGAGGCATTCCTTGCATTGCATGACACGAGAGTCACGACTTTTATTTGGTTATAATTTCCTCTCGGAGTTTATTTGATTTTGATTCTTTCTTTCCTAGTACTTCTGTCTGTCTGTCAGGTCTGGTCTGTCTTTTGTGAAGAAGCAGAGAGCACGAAATGAAATGATATGAAATGGATAGCCTTTGATTGGATGATGATGATATCAGGTTGGGTTACCTTACCTTGCAGATATTGCAGTCATTACATAGTGGACCATTTAACTTCTTTTTTGGTTGCATAAAATAAAATAAAACAATTACTTATTAGAAATACTATCAAATATGGACTTCCTATTATCGTATTCTACTGTAAACTAATGCATTTGTTACTATGTAGGTACATATGCAGATACATATATAAACATATAAAGTACGTAGAATAATTCATTAAATATTGTATCGAGTAAAATTCGAATGATAATAAATTGTCTCTGGACACCTTTGGAAGGAGATGAAGAAACAATTAATTTATATCTGTAAACTCCAAAGATCATGTCAAGCATACAAAACAAATCGATTGGTTCAACCCAAGTAAATATGCATGATAATTTGATGTTGGTTTTAGTTAACCTGCCTTCGCATTCGCACAGACAAATGACAGGAATTTTAATGACCAAAACCCTTCAACAACAATGCAGCATTCGAGGATCTGATTTCAATTTAAATTTTAATTGAAAACACAAACAGTAGCTGCAATGCAATGCAATCTAAGAATAGCAGTAAATGCTGAGTTCTGATCTGGCTTGGCTCAGCCGAAATAAAATGATTGTCACTTTACGACACGATCCAATTCAGAAAACAATTGTGAGCTGAGTAGTTTGCTGGCACTTAATTTTTGATGAAATAAAGAAAAGTTGGAAAGAGCTTAAACATTGTTTAATGCCGAATTGATTACTCACTTGTCATTTGTCCTTTTATCACTTTTGTGAACAAAAAATTGCAAAAGTTGCGAATTTATTTTAAGGCCATGCCACAATTTGTATAGACTATGCCCTACTTTTTTGAGGCGTCCATTCCATCCAAACTTATTAGTGATCAATCTGCATCAGTCATCGCCCTCCTATCCTATCATAATCATAATCTAACCAAAACGCGTCCGAATTAGAATTAAAACAAAGGAGTTTACCATAACGCGGCTATATATACAACTTTACTTTAAAACTGACAGTGATATGGATTTCGTAACCGTTCAACAAAGTTGATCAAGTGTATGAGCTTCACTTCTTAATAGATTGCCTTTTTTTTTAACTGTGGGCAGATTTGGTCAAACGGAATTTAAGTACCCTTTTGTTTTTAGATTTAAATAGTTCAGCCGGAGATATCTGTCTACTTAGGAATAACGAACTGACGATGGAATGAAATGAATTAGAATTTCGTCATAATTGCTTTCATTGATTTCACACCTATCATCATAATGGACATAGACATTTAATTTGGATTTAGATTTCGGCACCTCTATCCCTTTTCCATATTATGCGGTGTGACTAATCCCGTCATTAACAAAGGGAGTCGCGTCATCCACAAATCGTTTACTTAATCGTAATTTTAATTGCTGTCTGTGGCTAATTTTATTCCGTCATTATTCCGTCATTATTCCGTCATTAACTGTCAATTTCGAATTATTGTCCAACTAAAGTGATGGGATAAAATGAAATTAGTTCATGGGCCCATCCAGAGTCAGGCCCACTTTCCGTGATGTTGCATTTGCTGATTTTAGACGTTCGTCTTATCGCCGAATGCTGCACTAAAACAACAATAAATTATTGAAGCGTTATAAATTGCTCTGTCATACTGTGTTCTAGCATCCAAACGGTTGGAGATCAGATACATGACGCAATTCCAAGAGTTGCTCTAATTTTTTGGGGAAGGTCATCGAAAAAAGTTTGAAATTCATTCAAAACTAGTGTGGGTTCCTCACCAATCTTTTCCTGATCACCCGAATTTCGTCATATGTGAAATTTACCATTCATTTGACAGGATGCAAAATTCGAAGTAGGTCGGAGGAGTTTAAATAATTATTGATCCGCTTCTCATTAAACTTTTTAGCTCGAAGTTGTTGGATCACCCTAAAACTTTGATCTTCGAACTTATCATTCATTTTGATATGGTTTACTCGTGGTAAAAATTTGGAGTCAATAATGCTACAAGTAGTTTGACCGTGTCGCGTATAGACAGGCATCACGATTACATAAGCACTTCGCTTCGGGAGTAATTCGGGGTAAAGTTGCCGTTAGTGATTGAAAACGGTGTTCAACAAACGCTTAGATTTTGGTTGCTGTTTTATTTCTGTCTTTTGAAAACAGCCTCAAACAATCGGGAACGGGAGTGGTTTGGTTGCCTGCCGTGTTCCCCAAAATCTCAGTCTCAATCTTAACTATAGTTTTATTACGTATACCTACATTCATTTTCCGCAGAATGGGGCCGTCAACCATGAAATTTTGCATCACATTGATCATTGTGATTTTGCTGATTGCCTCATCCATCGCACAGAACGAACCACTGCCTGAACCTGAAAGAACCCCAACCAATATTCCCGATACGAGACTAAACACGCCTTGTGATACTGCAGTTTTTGAGAAATATGCTGCTGTCCACCTCACCCAAGCAACTAATGTGCGCGACTACAAGACAACATATGAAAAAATGAAGAAGGAAATCAACAATACAATGTACAACTCAACCGATGTATGTTTTCACAACAGGTATTTCCTGGAGTGCTCCATCGATATCAAAAACAATACATGCCAATGTGCAACTGTAAGGAAGGAGCCAGAATTAACAAAAATTCAATCATAGTTTCGCATTATTATTTGAAACATGGTAATTTAAAGTTCTGTTGCTTCTCATAGGGCGGAGTTTGGAAAAATTACAACTACACGAAAGTAGGGGATGAATGTCGCATTGGAAAAGGAGGCCGATGTCATCTGGATAAAAAACTAGTGAAACATTTCAAGTGCGTGGATGGAACAAAATGCATTAAAGCTGGGGAATACGGCCCCAAGAAACCCAAATACAAATGTTCCGGCTCAGAATCCTCAATCTACCAAATTCAAAAATTGACGCTGTGGGTTATCTTTGTGTGGGTGGCGCTTTTATGGAAGGAATGAATTATCGGATACGGACGGGACGGAGAGCCAGCAATGCATCAAAAACATCCATCCAGCACCAACTCAACCAAGCAAGACGCTAGCTAACTATAAAAAAGACTTTATTGTGTAAAGTGCCCCTGTATTAATGCATTTCCATTCACCGAATCATGCTGTGTATTTATACTGATCTATTATGTTGTCGTTGTCAATCCTTTCCACTTCCAGTGTAATAAAAATATGGGCCTGTCAGTCAGCACCATTTTATAAATCTGTCTGTGTTTGACTTTCTCCACTGCGACTGCCTTCAGCACATGCTTTCACTTTGTAGCTTGCTTTCCCTAGTTGAACTAGTCTCAAAGTCTCAACGCAACTCTCAACTCATCCAAGTATTGAGTTCCTCCTCACACAATTGTTGATTTGATGAATATTTCAGCCAAGGCTTCTCACTTGTCCCCCTTGGTCAGCCACCTCACTCGAAATGCAAAATCAGTCACTCTGATTAAACACGTGCCGAGGTTTTTTACACCAGTTAAAAAAAACTTATCTAATTCTGGTTTTTGGCTAATTTTCATTTTTGAAATAAATGATTTCATTATCGAGAGAAACACGGTTTAAGTGAAGACGACATCCTGGCCTGATAAGCGTCAAGTTGAAATACACTCGTTTCGTTGGTTGATTTAATTTGTAATTGTCAGTCCCACAATGTCGGTGATTATGAATAATAGTTTCAAGAAAAAGGGTGGAGGGATGCCTCGTTATTTTAATAAAGGCGACTTGGGCAGGGCAGTGGCAGTGGCTCCTACTCCTGGTGGGGCAAGTGGAGGGAATGGTGTGGCGACGGCGACGGCAGGTCTGAAAAAGTTTTCCAAACACAAGAATAAGAATAAAGGAGACGATAGTGAAGAAGCTATCGACATTGATATCCAGGATGAAATTGGGGGTGTGGAGGCTGAAGAGGTGATAACTTTGTTGAGTATTTATGATCAGTGGGTGTATTTTCAAATAATTTCATTGTTTTTTTTAGATATCTGCATTCGTTAGCAAGCTGGGTTTGAACAAGTTTACGCCGGAAGTTCTAGCCGCAGCTCATAAGAAGGGGAAGAAGGGGACACAGCAAAAGTAAAGTGCTGATAAGCCTGTGGATAAGGTGGACGGAGTAAAATTGAAAAAAGTTGGACTAACTCTAACAAATTCGCCTATGAATGAAAATGAACCAACAAAATCCAAGCATTTCAGGCTGGATAAGAAAAAGGGAAATGAAGGCGCTGCTGTTGCTGCAGCTGAGGAGGATTCAACGGGAAAACCGAATAAGTTGAAGAAAAAGAAGAATCAGCACAAAGCTGGAGACCGTTCTGCTCAAAAACATCAAACTGCTGTGACGAAAATGTTTGCAAAACCCACCGGAAACGAATGGTACGAGGAAGAACTTCCTTCTTCGGGAAATGCTGAAACCGATTTAAAAAATAATGTCATGGCACAGCCACACCATTTAAAGCTCGAAGAGATTGGACAGATTCAAAAAACTGCCGTTGGCTGTTGGAGGCAGATGTCCAGGCTTATAAGGCTGGTAATTGTCATAATTCAATGGGGGAGTTGCGAAACTTTGTTTCTTTTTGTACAAATTAATATTCGGAATTTAGCCAACACAACGGGAAGCACGAAGTCAGACTATCAATGGATGGAAAAAATGATGAAGACTGGCACACTTCCGGATAAATTGACTGCATTCACGGTTCGCATTCAAGATTCTCCTGTTCACAATTTACACTTTCTTCAGCAACTCATTTCAATGGTCAAAGTTCAAGGAAAGCAACAATGCATGATGACTGCTGGTAATTTTATAACTTTCATTCTGGCGTTTATATTAATTTGACTTTACGTTATTAACTTTTTGTTTTGTGATTCAGATACTTTGCGCGAGCTGTTCTTAGAAGATCTTTTGCCTCCAGAACGAAAGCTCGTTTCTTTCCCAAACAGGGGACAGCTCATAACATGGGCGTTTGAAGATAAATTGAAAGTCGTGTATGCTTCCTATGTTGACGCAGTCAAGAGGATGGCGTCAGATACTGTTGAAAAGTTACGAGGAAAGGGAATTGTAACAATTTACCAACTTCTTGTTGGGCATCCTGAGCATGAGAAAGTAAGATCTATTTCGAATTTGAAGAGAAGTGACCAATTTTATTGCATTTTCTTATTTAGAATAAAATGAAATGAATGCTCGCAGGCTGCCTTCATTTCGACTTCAGTGAAAGATAGAAATCTTGTTTGTTTCCCTTCCTCAGTTGATATAGGTATTTCTGACATTCATGCCGTCTGTCCCTAAGGATGGCAAAATGGCAACGACCATTGCATATCATCATACAACGTCACAACAAGAATAAATGTACTCAGGTGCAGTGCACTATGCACGCCAGCCAACTAATTCGAATAAAATCCAACAACAATGCACAATCACAATAGTTAAATGGTTATGAATGCCATGTGCACACTTTCATTTAATTTAAATTCATGTTGTAATGAAGTCAAAATGTAAATTCCTATGGATGGCGCATCTTTAACGATGTCGAATGAAATGAAGCATTGCAGAATTGCAACCACACATTCACTCTGAAGTCACTGGGACTAGTACAAGAGTTGTAATAAATAGAGTTACAGATAGTTGATTTGACTTTACTTTGCTTGACAACGGAACAGACATCAAACCACAAATGAAAGAATGGAAGGAAGAGCCAAAAGTCAAATAGTTGAAAGTTGACCATCATCAAGTTCTGCAAAAAAAAACTTCAAAGTTTTTTAGATTTTTTAATGGCAGTGGCAGTTGGCTCTACACAGATACATATTATGCTTGGGGTTATGATTATTGATACGATGAAATTAGCCACAGTGAGTCCATTATGCATATCTTCCTGACATGCAGTAGAGTAGCAGGAGCGGTATGTGCTGTGGTAATGTACAAATGACTCGGACTTTAGTGCATGAAAATAAATAGATTGATTTATGAAGGAAGAGAAACTAAAAGTTGCTAAAATAGTTTCGATGGGCAGAAAACAAGTGCACTGTGCAGATAGAAAAATGTGCATGAGTTAATTATCATCCATTCACGTTATCATCTCCTCTGTTTTTTGTCATTTACATTCCCAACTCAAACGCAACCTTCACTCTGCTCTTAATAACTTAAAATTAGACCTACTTAATCTCAATACTTCCAAAAATTGGTTTCATAGTGATGAATTGGATGAGAC